>JASDQU011029265.1:1867-13766 GCA_032191745.1 Picea mariana
TGGTGGTACAACACTTCCTACCATACAACTACTCACATGACTCCTTTTGAAGCAGTATATGGACAGAAGCCACCTTCAGTTCTCTCATACTTACCGGGTACCTCGAAGGTCCAGGCGGTTGACCAAACACTTACAGTTCAAGAGGATATTCTTTGTACCCTTAAAGAGAACTTGGTCATGGCACAAAATCGCATGAAGCAACAAGCAGATCAAGGTCGCTCTGAACGTCAATTTGTAGAAGGGGATCAGGTGTTTCTATGACTGCAACCATACAAGAAAACTTCCCTCAAGGCCGAGCATTGTCAGAAGCTAGCGCCCAAATTTTATGGTTCTTATACAGTTCTCAAACGTGTGGGACAAGTCGCATATCAGTTAGCTCTGCCCAGTCAGTCGAAGCTACATCCAGTTTTCCATGTTTCATGCTTAAAGAAGGTGATTGGAACTCAGTGCCAAATTCAAACCAGGGATGATTTTAGGGGCTAAATTTTTCTCATGGGCTAATTTTCCATGGTTTTTCCAAAAATGAGATTCACAATTTTAAAAATGATTCGTCCAAATTCTATAGGATAAAATTATTTTACCTTAAAAATAGCCAAAATTTTATAAAATCTATACAAAATACTTAGAAATTTGAATATTTTTACAAAAATATCGTCAAACATTTATAGTTGACATATGAGATTAGTAAGATTCGCCAAGGTTTCTACATTTCAAAATAAATTTCCATCCTTAAAATCATCCCTGATTCAAACCAACCTTCCTGAGTTAGTTGAAGAAGGATCCATTTGGCTATAGCCAAAAGCAGTTTTGGACCAGTGTGAGCATCGCCTGCGTCAACGAAGCCTCAAGGAAGTGCTAGTCCAGTGGAAAGATACGAATCCAACAGATGCCACTTGGGAACCAGCTACCATTCTGTAGCAGTTTCCTCATCTCAAGCCTTGAGGACAAGGTTGTTTTTAAAGGGGTGGACATGTTAGGGTCCTAACCTGCACATAGGTAGATTAATATATTCGGATGTAATAAAGGTCAATATTAATAAGGCCTTTTAATGAAATAGAATAAGGCAGGTGTAAGAAGACCTAATAGAAGCTTCCGCTTCTAGAAGGATCTTCCTCTAAATGCTTCTCTTGATAGACATTTTGTATAAATAAGGGTCGAGGGTATGAAAACCCTAGCTTAGAGATTATTGTAATAGAACGCTGCTCGATTGGAGGTTGCCCCTTCGAAGAGGCTTGCAAACATTGCTTTCTGAATCAAAGTGCTATTTCTATTACTGTTCTTATATCATTTCTGTGTTATTGTGGAGATTATGCTGAATATTTTACTGTTATTCTACCATTTCTAGCATTTTATTTCTGTTCTGCATATTTTATATATCTAGTATCTTGCACATCTTCATATCTATAGCAATGGCCATATTTTTCTCAGTAATATTTCTTCACTTTTTATTTCTTAGTATTATTTCTTGTATATTGACATTTTTTAATTCAATTAAAGTAAAATAATCAAATCTAAATAAATTAAATAAATTAAAATAGAAATAGAAATATCATCCAAATTGCACTAAGAAAGAATTAAAATTTGTATGGTTTTGTCAATCTTTCAATGTACTTTTACACCCTTAAATGGGTATTTGATCAATTTGAAAATGGGTAGTTCAATGGATATTTTTAAGTTAATAAAATACTTTCAAATGCATATGGAGAATTAGACCTATTGGAATCTACCACTAAGTGCGAGATGATTTAAAATTCTCCTTTAAGGTGAGGACCTATTATATTGCATACAAACTTGTTCTCACACTCTACTTTCAAGTATTTCATTTGTTTCGCAATTAATAACAATAAAACATGTAATTTTATAACAATTATTTTTAAGCCACTTTGATCTTAGATTCCATGTTAATAACCTTTTCCCAACGAGAAAGAGATCGTTTTGCAATGTTAACTAAACTAGGCCTGCTTTAGAGTTAAAAAGTGGTTTGCCGTGTTATTATATGTTCTATATACACTTTGCCTTTATGAGTTTGATTTAATGTCTTATCTTTGGAATGGAATATTTTTCCTCCAGTTGTGTTTCTATTGTTTTTGTTTTATGTGGTTGTATTGTTTTTGTTTCGGGTGATTGTAAATGTTTTTGTTTCATGTGGTTGTATTGTTTTTGTTTCATATGGTTGTAGTAAATGTTAACTAGGACCATGTTTATAAATTGGAATCTCTTTGTTTATAAATTGGAATCTTTTTGTTAGTGATACTTTGTATTACATAGAAAAAATTGTTTCTACCAAATGATCTCTTGTAAATGTCTATGATTGTATTTCACCCTCATACATATATTCTAACCTATTTTTTCCTAAGTTATGTAGTTGTTTTCTCATTACTATACCTTGATATATTAAGGTCGATGTATTTGTGCATCATTTATTACACATTTTCTTATCTGTTTTGGTTTATGTGGTTGTTTATTTTTGGATAGCAGATTTAGATTAATTACAAATCAAATGATGCATTGTCCATTTATAATGAATATTGGATTAACTCATACTTTTCAGACTATACCATTATGTATTAGGTCAATTATTTTGAGTGGCCAAAATAATTATACAAGCATAAAGTGCATGCTACAATTAAATATAATAATAATATAGAATTTTTGAAAAATTGGATTAACCTTTACATATGAAAAAGCTTTCACCATGAGAAAAAGGTATAGTAAAGATCCAATGTACATGTAAATGTATGGACCATTGTATGGATCATTGATGAGGACCCAATGACCTTTAAGGGCCATGATTATAGACTATTACCATTGGGTGCTAGGAAAAAGATCTACCATGGTGCATAATTTGGTATTAATTTGATTTAGTTTATGTTAGGACACCTACTTCATCATTTCACATCGTCCCCTTTTGAGGAAGTGGAGGGAGAAGATATGCACATGAAAATTAGGGTATTTTACACAGAGTGGATTGTTTTGAGAAAAGGCAATGAGAATCATGAATAGTTAAAAGATATTATGATAGAATTGTCAACACAAACATTAAAAAAAAAAATTACTTTTTATATAAGATTTGCATTTCATTATACATTTCATCATTTTCACTATTTTCAATTATTTTGCTTGTACTAAAAATTTTGCCAATTTAAAAAAAAACATGTATAAAAATGCTTAAAAATCATTAAATCTATTAAACAAGGGTGCATAGATATTGTTACATCTGGTTTCAAATAAAATTAATTATAATTTTGATTATTTAAAATTATATATTTTAATACTTATAAATGATGTTTATAATACATATCTTTTTAGTGTGTCGAGAGATGTTCTACATTTCAATGTGGGGACATGTTGTCATGTTACCCCGCAAAAAAAAGTAAAGTATAGAAATCAGGATAGAAAGTAAATACGACTGCACCCACCATAGTAAATCATTGGGTTTTAAGAAAATGGAACCCTTTTTTTTCCACATAAGAAATTGCACTTTTATATTAAATATAAACAGCTCCATGTTCCAGAGAAATCAGAAAGATTACAGACGAAAAAACAGTGTATCAAAAAACGTGCAAAGCTCTGGCGAAAAATCTAAACATTCGTTGGAAAAGCGAAGTCATATAGTCAAACAAAATAGAGTTGCAAACAAAAAAACCAATGAGCTCGGAGACATCTCCCTTAACAGTCTTGTAAATCTCATGAGGAAATAACTAAAATCATTCAGACTCAGTGAAGGAAGAGGAGAACATCCGACTCAAGATTCAAGATCCTAGCCCAACAAGACTTAGTGAAGAACAAGATAGCCAAACTTTAGTCAGTATAGTTGGAGGAATTGCGTTGTACCTACTTGACCATCTTCCATACGAATGAATTTCAAAATACCCTCCTGAAGGTAAAGTGCTTGTTTGGAGAGAGCGTCTGCTTCCCAATTGAATTCTCTGTAGGAATGTATGAAATCAATATTTGAGAAGGCGAGAGTAAGAGTCAGGATCCACTCTTTCCAATAATTTAAACCCAATGCCTGAACATCATTGGTCTTGTTCATCCAGTTGATAATTATCTTTGAATCCCCAATGACCCGAAGATCGAGGATGTGTGTTCACATAGCCAAGGACAACAAGGCCCAGACTCCAAGGATTTCTTCTCTATTTTTTGTGCCTAGTACACAATTGATCCACCACTTGTAGATAGTGTGACTATTTTCCTTCATTATTCCACCTGCCCCACTACACTGCACATTTCTTTGTGCAACCCCACCAAACTATGTTGCAGCTATTTTTATCGAAATCTTTGGTGGATGTTTCAATTTAAGTAAATGTTGTGTTAGCTTCTTTGAGTCACTAACCCATCCTATGATCCTACAGAACACCCCTTCAATGGAAGGTTGGCCTTCCTTGAAAAATGCATTGTTCCTTTCCATCTAGGTGTTCCAGTAGATAATTGAAGGAAGTGTGATCCACTTAGGGTGCTTGTACCTCCAATAGTTAAAGAACATAATTATGTTTCCACTAGTCCACTCAACAATGATCTTGAGATCTGTCATCAATCTAGTCCAAACTCGTTGTGCAAATGGGAAGTATAACATCAGGTGTTGGGATGTGTCTATATCTTTCTTACACATGGCACAAATTCCCAGACCCTTCCACCCTCTTCTTTGTAAATTATCCCTGGTGAGAATCCTATTCTCCATCAACAACCAAGTGAAAACCTTGATTTTAAGGATCATATCCCATTTCCACATTGCATTGTGCCACCAATTGGTGCTCCTTGTCCAGATATTTGTTTTTATAGCATCGCATGCATTTTTTGCAGTCATAATACCTATGAATGTGTTTCTTGTCCAAACCATTTCATCTGGGGAATCCGTGAGGAAACTTCCCTCGTGTGCCAGTGCTTTTCTAAAGGTCTCCCATTCTTTAGCCTCCTCGTTGCCTAAGCCCAACTCCCTAGCCAATTTCCACTTAAAAGTAGAAGGAAATTGACTACTCTTGTCTGCAGTTTGAAAAAGGAGATGATAACCATTCTCCCTTAAAGTTTTAATAAGGCTGGTTGTAATATAAGATCGATTGCCTAGGCCTAGAATAACATCTTCTCCCAAGTAGACTAACATCCTTGTGTCATGCCTCGACGCAGTCCAATGTGTCACCACTTGATCAACTTTGTGAAGACACCTCCAAGTACTAGAAACTTTTGAAGTGCACACCAGAGGACGTCTCAACCAGGAAACCACCTACTATGAGTGAAAGTACTTATCCAATAATACCCTATACTAGAGTCCATATTTTAAGAGACAATGCCATAATGTGTTTTCTTCCAATGCTTTGATGAAACAAAACATATGTTTGAAACCCCAACCTTTGTAATTTAGGCTTGGATAATACCTCCCAATTGCATAAGTGCACGTGCTCTGTCTCTTTGCCTCCGGACCATAAAAATATGTACATCATCTCCCTGATCCTGTTTAAAATTGTGGATGGCACATTTTTTATCGCCAACCAATAGACCGATAGGATTTCAAGCACTGATTTTACTAGGACATGCCTCCCTCCCACTGTTAGCCAACGATAGAACCAATTTCCTATCCTTTTTTCAAATTTTTGTAGCATTCAGTTGCAGTCCAATACCCTATAGTTGGTAAGATTAAGGAAAAAACCCAAGTACTTGAGGCCTATGTCCAACCCAACAAAGTTAAAAGGAAATAAAGGTTTGTATAAATTTAAATTTGTACCTTCTAGATCTGAAAAATGCATCGAGGATTTTGATGGATTAATGTCCATCCCCGAAGCTCGACATAAGGCATAGATAATGGTAGCTATCTCCTCTCCGTCAAACACCCTCGCCTTATTCATTATCAAAATATCGTCCACAAACAAAAGATGAATTTTTTTTATGAGTCTTGAGGTTTTTATACCAGAAATTTTCCCTTCTGAAAGTGTTTGCTTAAGCATTAAGCTTAGGCCCTCCATCACTAAGATAAAGAGTAAAGGCGATAATGGGCATCCTTGCCTTAAGCCCCTCTTGATTTTAAAAAATGAGGTGGGTCCTCCATTAACCGACACCCCAAAGTTTGGATATGTTACACATCTCATTATCCAATTAGTATACTTCAATTCAATCCCTATCTTTAAGAGAATTAACCTAAGAAAGTCCCAACTAACACAATCATACACTTTTTGCAAATCCAATTTTAGAACCAAGGCTTTTAAGTTTTTAGTTTTGATGTTATGTAAGCATTCTTGTGCTACCCCAACTGCATCTAGAATTTTCTTACCCTTTAGGAACCCGAACTGTTCAAGTGATAAAACTTTTGACAGTGTCGACTTCGATCATAACCCAATGAGTTTTTAAATCACCTTGTAAGCTAGGTTGCATAGAGAAATAGGTATGAATTCCCCAAAGTTTGAAGGTTGTGCCACTTTTGGAATTAAAGCAATGAATGTCGAATTTAAAGAGCTATCCATGGTACCCATGTTTCTTGACTCCTCAACAACTTCCTGAATGTATTCCCCTAAGATATTGAAGATTTTGAGAAAGAATTCCATCATCTAGCCATCTAGATTTGGACTGTTGTCCTTGGAAAAGCTCTGTAACACATGTTTGATTTCTTCTGCTGTACTGGGTTTTTCGAGCTCTTGTACGTCATTCTCTGTGAAGAAACAAGGGTAGTGTTGTACTACTTTCACCTGCTACACAATAGTGTCTTGTCGTGTGTCATCATAGAGGGATTTGAAATATATCACCGCTTCGGATCCGATGTCTTCTTGTCCCGCGAGACTTTTTCCTTGCCCATCCTTCATTTCCCAAATTGTTTTTTGATTTTTCCTATAGCTAGCATATCTATGAAAATATTTTGTGTTTCGGTCGCCTTTCTAGAGCCAAATGGCCCTACTCTTTTGTCTTCGAGTTTCTTCCTCATCAAGAAAATATTTTAGTCTTCTCCCTCCTAACTCTTTTATGTTGTTATCGGTATCCACTATAGCCCTCCCTCTATGGCTTATAGTGTATAAGTGCTCAAGAACCTCCTCTATAGTATCTAGTTCAGTGGACCTATGCTTCTTTTTTAATTTCTCCCACCCAGTCATTTTTTGTTTTAGTGCTTTTAGTTTACCAACCGGTCTTCTCATTGCAGAGGGTTCTGAATGGAACTCCTTAGTCCTCCACACCGAGCTAACCATCTCACTCATGCCTTCCTCTTCCAACAAAATGAGGTTGAGTTTGAAAGGGTAGATAATTAGCCTCTGTCCATCCTCAATCTGCAGCACTATCGAAGCATGATCAGAGAAGAAAGGGTAGACAGTCCAAGATTTGTACCTTCCCATGAGTGCACCAAGTCTTCTAACATATATACCCTATCCATACGTTTAGCAATGCAGTCCTCACCAGTTCGTCCATGCACCAAGTTGGAGTGTTCTCAAGTGGAGAAATATCAATCAAACTCGAGTCCTGAAAGATACCTTTGAGGAGATCGACTAAGGGGTCTAGTCTAGCTTTTTGTCCCCAAACTTCACCAGCTAAAACTGTAAAGTTAAGATCGGCTGCAAAAATGAGACTTTTTTTGATCTAGAAGATCACTGGCTGCCACAACTTCCCAAAAAGCTTTCCTATTAATACAAGGACCATAACAATTAAAAAAGGAAAATGGAATGTTTCCATCTAATAAGGTGCCCTCCAGTAAAGTGCATGCATAGAAAAAGGAGGTGCCCTCCAGTGAAGTGCATGCATAAAAAAAGGATGGTTGGAGTACCGCCTTTGCCGGGTTCCATGACATGCATTAGCACCCTAACAACCCCAATAAATCAGTTGTGCATCAAATCCAACTAGAAAAGAATTTGGAAACTAAAACTCTCGTTTTTTTTTTCTTTAAAATGGAATCCTACATACATCAACCTTGCATACATCGTCGAAGTACTCACAACATAACTATTTTTTTTTAACTAAAATTTATGTGCCCGATTCAAATTATTACTACAATGGGGAAAAGGCAAATGACTTCAAAAATCTATGTCCAAGTAGAAATAAAAAAAAGTAAAGGCATAGTAAAAAAACTAAAATCTATGTGCCCCATTCAAATTATTACTACAATGGGAAAAATGCAAGTGACTTTAAAAATCTATGTAAAAGAAAAATTAAGAAAGATAGAGAGGATACAAAGTTATATGATAAAAGACTTATTTGAATATTCATAATGGATAAAAACCTTATTGGAATATTCATAATTTTATTTTGTTTTATTAATCAAATGTAGTTCAATATGTTAATTAATACAAGATCAAAGTAAATTTTTGAAAGTTTCCAATACTATAATCATATTAAATTGTCAATAATTCTTGGCAAGAGTTGATTGTATAGTGGTTGCATGTGTTCTATAGGATTACGTAATATGTAATATATATGTTTGTATATATGAGACTTGGTAGATTATATGATGTATCAAGTATAATATAATAATATTTTAGATTTTTTTAAATTTTTTTATTTTCAAGTTATGTATTATAAAAGAGGTTTGCACTTTAATAAATTTGATAAGAATGATTGAATTTTTAAAGGTGTAAAGATTTGTTTCAGTTATATATTTTAAAATAGATTTGTATTTTAATAAATTTGATTCTTCTTAATATTTGACAAATTTAAAGTTAATATAGATTTGAGTTGATAATAATTTTTTTTCTAAAATAAATTTCTATTAAAAAAATGTAATTAGTATTATAAAATATTAATATATAATTGTTTAATTATATTTTATTTCAATTTTTTAATTGAATTTTAATTGTTAGTTGAAATTTAATGTAAAATTTTTTTGCTTTAGCAATTAGCTAATTATTACCCAATTATGAAAATAGAAATAATGCGTACATGATATTCATACTTCATCAATTTATGAATATTGCATAATGAAGATATTTCTTTCTTTACATAATCGGAATATTATTTCGATTGACTCTTTTTATAAGGATCAACTAATAATGCGTACATGATATTCATACTTCATCAATTTATGAATATTGCATAACAAAGATATTTCTTTATTTACATAATCGGAATATTATTCCGATTGACTCTTTTTATAAGGATCAACTAATAATGCGTACATGATATTCATATTGTTAATCATTTTATTGTTAGCATTTCAAAATTACTAATATTCACCAAAATTTCCATATTTTATGAATGCTAACAACGATATTGGTATCCTATAAGGTTTCAAAATGGAAATATCTAATGCATAAAATTGGTTGGTCAACTATAAGTAAATTGTTGTACATCTAATTTAATTACACAATGTAATTTTTTTTTTGTAACTAGGGGAATCAGTACATGCTGTCTTATAACTCCTACGGAGAAATCGCATCGCCCGCAAGCATGTCCTCCGGATAAATTGGGCCACAAGCACGTCCTCCAGATAAATTGGGCCGCAAGCACGTCCTTCGGATAAATTGGGGTGAGAATCGACCTTCATACCTCTTTTTACATATTTCCTTCCATTTACACGACACTTGCCAATCGGTCTACACACCTGCGGGCTAATGACACAATGTATTATTCATAACCTAAAGTGTTAATAATGTTCATTGTTTATGTTTTTGTGATTTAAATTTAACTCAATAGGTTGTGAGTAATGAGATATTAAGGAGAGTTGAGCATTGAGGATTAACAAATGTGTCCATTGTACATACATCAACCTCTATGTTTGACAACTCAATAGAGGATGCCTTCAATGCTCCTATAATGTCTATGATTTAAAGAACAATATCACTTGCAATACAAAGGATATAAGTAGGAAGAGTTTACTGAAGTCCTTTTTATCACATTCTTTGATCATTTTAAAATCATATATCTAGATACACCAAATATGCATAGACAACTACATAGTTGAACTTCATAATCTTTTTACCCTAATTCTTCTAAAGTAATTTGTAAAATTTCCATCAAAGTAGCCAAGAGAACTTACCATGCTTCTCTTACCATGAGAAGTATGGTAGAGGAAAATCAATATCAATTGGATTCTTTTTTCAATTTTTACAAAGGGAACACATTGTCTAATCCATACAATTGCCTTCCTAATTAATTTATTCTTGATTAAAAGTAGGTTTAACTATTAAAATAATGGGGGCTTCACTTTGTTGACCAATATATTCCCACATTCATTTATAAAGGGGGTTTTTAAATTGTGAAAAATATGGTCAATAGATTTTAGGTATTGGGGGTGTGGAGTATGGGGGTATAAAAAATAACATCTGGTAAAATTAAGGTTTTTTAATTGGAAAGATGTATTGGGAGTGGGGTTAAAAAAATTATTTTTGGGTATATTTTTCAATATGTAGTGAAATTAGGGGTATTCTTTAATATCCCACAAATGAACACACTATGTCATAGGTTCACTAAATGGGGACCCCGTGATTACACCACTCTAGTGCTACTTTCACCTTTTATGCATGAGAGTCATATATCAATATGGACCATCATTGTAGGCTCTCAAATGACATGATGGAGTGATAGCCATAGAATTTAAACAACCAATCATTTATTTTTATTTAAATATAAATAAATATGATGTCTACTCATGATTATGACTTAATTTGGATTGAATGTGCATGTCATGTTGATTGGATTATGACTAAAATGTCTACATTAATATTTTGGCATTAGATGTTGTTGAACATTAGTGTGATTCTTTGAAATGTGTCAAAAGGGTTTCAATGGTTGATGTTCATGCATTTTTCAATCTATATTTTGGAAGAGTTCTATAAGAGAATAAAATAAGTTGTACTCACAGGATCTTCACTTAGTGAACCTATGAAATAGTGTCTGCATTCATGGGATATTAAAGAATACCCCTGATTTCAATAGATATTGATAAATACATCCAAAAATCCTTTTTTTGAACCCCCCTCCTAATACATCTTTGCAATAAAAGAAACCCCTATTTTAATTAGATAGCATTTTTTATACCCCCCAATACCTATAAACTCCTTGAGACCCCACATCCCCCCAATACCTACAATATATTGACCTTATTTTTAACAATTAAAAACCCCCCTTTATGAATGAACATGATAAGATATTGATCAACAGGGTGAAGCCCCGGTGGTTGTACTCCATTTGGAATGAATATATAGGTTTGATAGAAAAGAAAAACAAAGAATCTCAAAAAACACGTGGCATATTATGGATATATTCTCTTCTTTAAGGGAAAAAATAATGCATTTATTCTCACTATGGGATTAAAAGGTATGAGATTATGATCATGGAAAGACAACTTAAGGAAAAGGTTCACATGATCTCCAAATCACAAGTTGATAGAAATATAATCACTAATCAAAAGGTCACATGATTCCAACATCTCCAATTAGGAGGACTAAATCATGAGAATACAAACTAGGATTAGGTCAAATAAATCCCACTTCTCCAACTTCTATTGGCCCTTGATGCCTAAGAATCCATAACAAAAAGTCACTTAAACTCAAAATTTGAAGTTGAAGTCAAAACCAAAAGGTTGGGGTGGTCTCACAAAACCCCAAGTATATTGATTTCATTATATGCATAAATTTCAATTTTTGTAAAGTCAATAAATTTTTACAAAGTTGTTTGCTACATTGTTTTTAGTATAGTGCATTGATTTTAATGTTTGTAGAGTGGATGAAGTTTATTATTCTATTTTGTGCATTAATTTTAGTGTTTGTACAATGGATAAAGGCTACACGAAAATTATTTTATCATTATGTTTAAATTGTTGATTAGATAGAATTGCGGGGAAATCAATATTAAGCCCAATAAAGGAATTTAGTAGTGAGGCACCGAATTTAAATAATTAGTTATATGGTCTGAGATCAAGATAATAGAAAAAAAATTAAAGGAAAATGATCACATGAATTCCAAATCACAAGTTGATAGAATTGGAATTATGAAT
>JASDQU011029265.1:13847-27843 GCA_032191745.1 Picea mariana
AGGTCATATAAGTCCAACTTTTCTAGCTTATCTTTTGGGCTCGGGTTCCTAAGAATCAATATCAAATGGCCATGTGAACTTGAAATTCCAAGTTGATCAAGTTAGAACCTAAAGCCTAGAGTAGTCCCCTGGAATTTGAGGTACATTGATTTCATTATATTACATATATTTCAATGCTCATAAAGTTGATAATTTTTTACTAAGTTGTTCATTGCATTGCTCTTAGCATACTGTATTGATTTCAATGTTTTTATAGTGGATAAAGGCTACAAGAAAACCATTTTCTCACTAATTTGAAAGAATTAATTAGATATAAACATTTTCTCACTAATTTGAAAGAATTGATTAGATATAATTGTAAGAAAACCATTATGTCGAGTAAAGGAAATTAGTAATGAGGTATTGGATTAGTAATCAATTAGATGATTTGAGATCATCGTCACAAAAAAATAATTAAACTAAAATGCTCACATGATATCCAAATCACAAGTTGATAGAACTAGAATCATGAAGCTAAAGGTCACATGATTCCAATGTCTCCAACTACATAACCAAGATGGTGAGAATCCAAACTAGGGAGTCGTATAATTGTTGATGGGATAAAATACCCTACATTAGTATTAGGGTTTTAACAAAAACAAAATCCCTATTAGACTATTTTTTGTTTTGATGGAAAAACCTCAAATTAATGGCCCAGATGAAATTTGCAATTTCTCAAAATAAAAGATTCTTTATAAAAAAAATTAAAAGATCTAGTAAGTTTACTATTGGCAAATAAAAAAAAGTGAATATGTTATTTAACTATTTAATGTTGATATTGGCAAAAAAAAATAAAAAATATGTTATTTAACTATTTAATGTTGATAGTAAACAAGAAAGATGAGAAATTAAATGTAAATTTATTTCTAAGATGGTAAAATACTTTCTAATATTTGTAGAAAACAAATTCACAAACAATAATATAATTTGATAAAGAATAGTCTTTCATCAAACTGCAAAGTATGTATTTCACATCCAAATAAGTTAGATTTTTTTAAAAATATATATATAAATAAGATTGTAGAATACTTTGTAACATACAAAAATACGTAGTATAGTAGTCAATG
This sequence comes from Picea mariana, assembly GCA_032191745.1. Taxonomy (NCBI): domain Eukaryota; kingdom Viridiplantae; phylum Streptophyta; class Pinopsida; order Pinales; family Pinaceae; genus Picea; species Picea mariana. Next base: position 14,954 of record JASDQU011029265.1, read on the forward strand.
TTGTTGTAAATCTACAATAGTGTACCAGCCGCATAGAACAAAAACCAAAATTATTCATAATCTTTGAGCCAAAATTGGCTTACCAATATTAAAAAAAAATCATTTTCCCGCAAAATCCCTTGATCTAAAAGCCATATCTTTGTCATTCTTTATCCTCAATCCAAAATCTTCAAACATGCTTCCCACTCTTATTAGTCCCTATCGTAGGCATAGAGGGACTATAGTGATCGATAATTCATTGACTTCATATTAGTTTGTCTTTTGACCACAAATATTTCCATATTATCTATTGTTGGAACCAGGGAAATGAAAACATCGATTTTTATATAAAAAAAAGTACCATATTTGTCATGATCTGATTGGACAAGGGATTGGAGGTATTATTGTCGGCTTCACTATTCCCAATGTTATATATGTTAGCATATCCAAAGTATTTGATCGTATATGGTCTTTTTGAATCATATATTTTGTTATGTATTCATCGAAGGTGGATTAATGTTAGCATTAGTTCGAATGTTTGGTTTAGCATTTTATGCTAGGTAAATTTATGGCAATGTTTGATATGCTGCCATATCCAAGTTTGGCCTTCGAATACATTCTCTGGTGTTCGAACTATTGTTACAAAAAATATACTAATTTTTTTGGGATATGTCAGAGTGCTGCCACATTGCATTTTTTTTCTTCTGAAATGTTTACAGAGCATTTCTGATAGACTTAAATGTTTACCTAATAGCCTTGGTAGTGTTCAATGGTTGTTTAACAGGCTTGTTACAATACATTTTCTTTCGTTTTTTAATTTATATGCTTCAACGACATTGTTGGTTCATTGGTTCATGCTTGTTTTTTGCATCTCCCCTAATTTCATATTTGCATGTTGTTGTTGTTCTTGCTTTCCTGTTTGTGTTGTTGCGGTTTGCACGTTTGGGGTTCTGTAATCGCTATTGGAACTACGTCATTCCTGGTCGAGTGGTTGTTGCTTGCTTCTTTCTTCGTTGCATGTTGTTTGATTCGCCTTTGCAGGGTTGGGGTCGTACACCTGCAGTTGGGCCTTTTGGTGCTTCTTAATTGGGTTGTTGTTTGCTGCTTATTCTTGTTTGCCTGGTTAAATGGTTCATTCTTTCTTTTTGCATCTCCAGTGATTTCTTATTTTCATGTTGATGTTGTTCTTGCTTGCATGTTCGTGTTGTTGTAGTTTGTACGTTTGGGGTTCTACAATCGTGATTGGAACTATGTCATTCTTGGTGGAGTGGTTGCTACTTGCTTCCTTCTTTGTTGTATGTTATTTATTGTTGTTTGATTAGACTTTGCAGGGTTCAGGCCTTGCGCCTGCAGTTGGGCCTTTAGGTGCTTCTTAACTGGGTTGTTATTTGTTGCTTGTTCTTGTTTGCATAGGGTTTGCAATGTTGGGATGATGCATCCGCAGTTGGATCTCTTCTTACATTCTTTTGCAGTGGAGTCTACATAGAATACTATTAAGATAAAACAACATACAAAAAAAATTGTAGTCGATGTAAACTACATCTCTTATGCATTCAAACAGAGTTTGTCGGCCTCAAACTATATTTCATAGTTGTTGACCTCAAACTATATTTCATAGCTGGCAATGCTTTTTCCATGGATTATGTGTTGCTATGGTTTCATAGTTATCAGAGTAGGTTTTGTTGTGTGACCGATATAGTTGTTCTCTCCCTTTTATTTTCCTCTTCTAAACTGTGTTTATGGCTCTATAGTTTCTCACCTTTCTGTGGTCATTTCGACCGATCGTTGTTCTATTGCATACTTAGGCAGTTCTATGGACGCGGCTTCGTGGATAGGTTCTATCGAACTATGATAGGTCATGTTCAGTGTATACATCTTGTACCCAGAACTTCTATGCTCTAGAATTCAACCTGACACTCCTCGAACTCGCAAGCATGCCTCTTCCTGCAATGATTTTTTCTATTCTACCTAGCTTTCCATACTTAGTCGGGTTTTCAAAGTTTGGTGGGTTGACGCATTTTCGGGTTCAGAAAATTTAAAACCATCCCTGTTACCTTTTGTCGTTACTAATAGACATTAATTATGCTTTCAAAAGTCACAACCAACCAGACCGGTTCGAAAAGATTGGCTTTAATAAGTGGAAAGATCAAGGAAATCTCCCATTAAAATGAATAGACAGGTGAATATTAATGGATCTAGTAATTTCTTTTGCCTGCATTTTGAATTTGATAAATAAATAAATAAATAAAAAATTGGCTCTTTTAGTTTTCTTAAAGTCTTTAGCATAGTCCACGAACGTGTCACCCACAGAGGCCTTGAAGTCATGTCCCTCTTTAATATTGTGCATATCTTAGATGTCAGATTTGAGAATCTGCTCGGATATGGGAATGTTAATACGTGCTATTAGTCACTATTTAGTGTACATATTTGAAAATATTGGCATTAATAAGTGAAAATATCGAGAACATCTGTCAGTAGAACGAATTAACACAAAATCTATGAAAGATCATCCAATGTTGCTTTTAAATACTTATTGTCATTTCTCTCTATCATTAAAGAGTTGCGCTTTAGGGTGCCTTCATTCTAATGTTCCTGGTCATGGACATGTAAGACAACTTAGAGATGTGATTGAGGCCCAAATGAAAGAAGAGACACTGGTTTTATGTGACATGAGCTTTGAGTAAAAAAAAAAACTCTGTTATCCAACAAAAACTCAGAGAGGAGGAAAAAAGAAGAACAAGTATATTCTGGTTGGTGTTCTCCCTGTGTTCGATGCTTTGGTTGGTTGAAAAGGCTGCTTGGAGATTTGTTTGTTGAACTTCTTTGTTTTCTTGCTGGGAGTTGTAATGGATTTTCAGGTCATGTGCAAAATAGTTCTTCGTTGAAGTATATAGTTTCTTCCAACAACACACATTTGGCAAGTGTATCGAATTCTGCAGATCCCACAAGAATTTGTCTTCCTCGGGGGTGGTGCACTTACTGTGGCTTGCAAAATGGCCCGTGATGTTCGTAAATGATGCGAAATATTACTCCATTTGCGAATGTAACTAGAGGTGGGTAACAAAAACTGTATGGGTGGATAAAACGACATATTATCACTACATAAGTTTCTATTTCAAAGTTTGTTGAGCTACTTGTGGGTGTGGTAACCGTGTTGACAGAAAGTCATGTTCTTTGTCAAAGTTTATTCAATTTCCTATGGATGTAGTTACAGACTCCACATATTTGGCGTCACCTCAGACCTTTCTGTGGGCCGCATATCTGCCACCGTTATTAGGAAATATATATTCTGATGCCATCTGCAACATTTGATACACTTGCCAAACCTGTGATGATGCGTTCTGCAGCATTTGATACACTTGCTAGACGTGTGCTGCCCAAAGAAGTGATGTACCTCAACAGATTAAAATTTTGCAATTTTGCAGCTGGTTTGGATGTTTTTTCCAATTTACTGTAATAAAGCAAAGAAGTTCAACATACAAATCTTTAGGCAGCCTTTTCAACCAAACAGATGATCGAATACGTGGAGAATAACAATCACAACATACTTGAATATTTTTCCCGTCCCATAGCTATTGTGACATAAAACTAGTCCCTCCACTTTGAAATCAGCCTGAATCACATTTCTAAGTTGTCTCGAAAGTCAAGGGTCAGGAACATTGCAAGGAAAGCACCTTAAACCCCAATTTTTCGATGGTAGAGGGAAATTAATACTTGACAAAGAATGGAATGTTGAATAACCAACCATTGCAAGCAGGCAATATCTCCAAGAGACAAGATATTCAAAAAACCGGGATAGATGTAGTTGGCAACATAAAATAAGTACAAGACCCGAAATTGATATTCAACTTGTTTTTTTTCAAATAAATGGTTTGCACGTCAAGAAAAATATGAACAAGCTTCATCAATGTACATATTTTTTATTGGTCGGCAGCAGGAGAAATCACAATCATTGTGGTGAATAGTCTCAATTGTATTTTGTAACCCATCTTATTTGAATATAGAATAATTTCGGTTTATTTTTAATAGTATTTTCCAATCTCTGGTATTTGTTTTAATTTTATTTTGGAGGACCCGTCCTGCTTCCATTCTTTGGGTCCTGTAAATAGAATGAATTAATGAGTTACTAGAAGGCAACTCAAGTGTTGATGCAATGTTCTTGTTCAATATCTTTCATATATTGCAACTTCTTCTATTTGATAATATTCATGCATATATACTAATATCAATACTATTGGAATAAATACAAAAACTTCTTCTTCGACAAAGCTTAGGAAATTATGTTTGGGTTTGTGGTATTAAACAACTATGTTCCCTGTTCCGTCATATACATCTTGCAGCCAAAGAGCTTCCGTGATTTGCAATTTATGATTTAACTACTGATAACTCACTAGGCATTCGAAAATCTTGGCATTAATAAAGGAACGACTGAAGTTGTCTTAATTACTTAAATCACACCAAAATTTGATTACATTTAATCTTATTTAGATATTAATGTTTATGGAAAGTCGACATTTTCTCATGTCATTGCAAGGAGTACAAGATGATAAGGACTTTATCTCGTTGAAACCACAATGCAAATTCATGTTTCTTGTTGCATTATATACATCTTGTCGTCAAAATTTTCGTGTTTTCAACGAAATTTTTGAACTGAAGAGCATCCTGCAAATTCAGAGATCATTAGCATTTGAAATAGAAAAAATCCATTAATATATATTAGTATGAATATTATTCAGATAAATATGAAAACTTTCTCCATTAATACATGTTAGTATGAATATTATTGAAATAGATATCAAACCTTTCTCTTGGCCAATACTTAGCTAGTTATCTGGCCAGCAGGCCTCGGGTTTGCGGTACCTAGCACCTATCTCTCTTGTTCCGTCATATACATATTGTAGCCAAAGAACTTCAGTGATATGCAGTTTATGCTTTTACTAGTGAAAACCCAGCAGGGGTTCGAAAACATTTCCATTAATAAATGGAAAAAAAAAATGTTTTTCAGCTGTCAGATACTTATCCCTTTTCCCCATTTCCTTTTCGTGTCCATTATGGCTTTCTGGTTTTATACTTAGTCATCTTTCTATGATGGGCGGTTGTAGGGTTTGCGGGCTAACATATCTTCATCTCCATATGTATCTTCACATGACAAATCCGACCGACCATTGTTCCTTTCCATACCTAGTCAATTTTATGTCCGTGGTTGATGGGTTGGTGCATACAAACTGGACTTTTCTTCGTCCTGCCCGTTATCGCTTTCTGGATATATACTTAGTCTCCTTTCTATGGTATCTGGTTCCAGAGTTGGCGAGCTAACATGTCTTCATCTCCATCTATATCCTCACATGATGGATCTGACCGACCGTTGTTCCTTTCCATACTTAGCCAATTTTATGGTCGTTGTTGCAGCATTGATGCTCACGAACTCGGTTGTTTATTGTTCCATTATATACATCTTGCACTCAAAACATCTGCGATCTACAATTCCACCGCAGGTTCCTCGTATACATTAACTTCATTCAAAGTATCTGTCGTTGCCTTACATCCCCAACAACTTCACATCCTTCCTAATATACATCAACTATTCTCTTACTAGTGACAACTAGACACATTGGTATGAAAGATGCTTCTGTGATCTGCAATTTATGCCTTAACTGGTGAGAACTCAGCAGGGATTCGAAAGCATTTTCATTACTAAGAAAACACTAGATGTTCTTCTGCGAGATACTTAGTCCTTTTTCCCTTGTCTTGTTCCCATTTATTATCGCTTTCTAGTTATATACTCAGTCACCTTTCTATGATCACGGGTTCCAATGTTGACCTGGCGAATTGGACCGCTCGCTGTTCCTTTTCATACTTAGTGAATTTTATACCCGTGGTTGTCGAGTTGGCTCTTTCGAACTGTGTTGCTTATTGTTCTGTGATCTACAATTCCACTGCGGTCTCCTTCGTCCTTTTTGCCTTTTTTTCTTCCCATGTATTATGGGACTATAAAGTATAGACATGATATTTTATATACCATGTATGGATTGCACATTCCATACCTAGCCACTTTTTGGATCGCAGGTTCTCGAGCAGGCGGGCTCAAAATTGGGCCTCCATTGTTCCGTGCCCTACAAATAGCACCCATAATTTCATGATATACAAATTGACAAGCGGACCTGAGGGCTGGTTGACTCAACATTGCACTTCTTTTTTTCTGTGTCCTCCAAACAGTGCTCGCAGTTCCATGATATAGAAATTGACACACAGACTCCAGGGTTGGCAGGGTGAAGATTGCCATTGTTTACGGATGGTAATCCCTATCAACTATCTAACAATATCTAAAAAAATTATTTTCAATACTATATTAGCTCTTAGTAGTGAAAAATGGACATAGGTACGAAACAGTTGGCATCACACCCTCCATAATATAAAAATTGACTACCAAATTCTGACATCGTCCGCTCTTCTGTGTTACAGATTATGCATTCAAATGTTCAGAGCGATACAATTTGAACGTCGGGGCCTCACGTCTTCTGCAAAGACCTTGTTATCCTGTTTTGGATCCTCCTGTTGTTGGGTTCATGAAATTTCCAACTCTTGGATACTATTTTGGGTTGGCACCAAGCTTCGTTCTACCATGGTTCACAAATGTTTCAAAGTATCCCCAATAACTTCCTCTCGTTCCTAATATAGATTGGTTGTGCTCTTAATAGTGAAAAATGAACACAATGGTATGAAACAGTTGGCATCCGTCCCTCCACAATATACAAATTGACTATCGGGTTCACATCTTCTACTCAAAATTTCCGTGATCTACAATTCCACTATGGACTCCTTAGTCCTTTTTCCCTTTTCTTCTTTCCGTGTATTATGGCTTTCTGGTTATATACTTAGTCACCTTTCTATGGTTGCGGGTTCCAGCGTTGGTAGGGTGACATATATTTATCTCCATATATATAATCACATGACGAATCCAACCGATCGTTGTTTCTTTACATACTTAGCCAATTTCATGGTCGCAGTTTCTAGGTTGGCGCTTTCCAACTCTACTTCTTCTTGTTCTGTGATGTACATTTTTCACTCAAAACTTCCATGATCTACAATTCCACCGCAGACTCCTCAGACTCACAAGATTCACTCTACCACCGTTCACAAATGTTTCAAAGTATCAGTCTCTATCTTCCATCCCCACTAACTTTTTGTCCTTCCTAATATACATTGGTTATGCTCTTACTAGTGACTCTTACTAGTGACAAATGCACACACTGATACGAAACAATTCACATCCACCCCTCCGCAATATATAAATTGATTATCGGGTTTCAACATCATCCCCTCTTCTGTGTTATAGATTATGCATTCAAATGTTCCAAATGATACAATTAGACCGTTGGGGCCTCACGTCTTATTGGGAGACCTTGTGAGCTTATTTTGGATCCTCCTGTTCATGGGTTCACGGAATATCCAATTCTTAGTCATTATTTCGAGTTGGCGCATTCGAACTCTACTGCTTCTTGTTCTTTGATATACATATTGCACTCAAAATTTCCATGATTTACAATTCCGCGGAGGAATCATTGGTCCTTTTCCCCTTTTCTCTTCCCATGTATTATCGCTTTGTGGTTATATACTTAGTCTCCTTTCTATGATCATGGGTTATAGCGTTGGCAGGCTCACATATCTTTATCTCCATTTATATAATCACATGATGAATATGACCAACCATTTTTTCTTTCCATACTTAGCCAATTTTATGGTCGTGGTTGTCGGGTTCGCAATTTCGAACTCTGCTTCTTCTTGTTCCATGATGTACATATTGCACTCAAAACTTCCGTGATCTAAAATTCCACCGCGGACTCCTCAAACTCGCAAGCTTCGCTCTACCGTGGTTCACAAATGTTTCAAAGTATCTTTTGTTTCCTTTCGTCCCTACTAACTTCTTGTCCTTCCTAATACACATTGGTTATGATCTTACTAGTGACTCTTACTAGTGACAACTGCACACACTGATACAAAACAATTCACATCTGGTCGTCTGCAATATACAAATTGACTAATGGGTTCCTCCATTGTCCCCTCATCCGTGTTACAAATTATGCATTCAAATGTTCTAAATGATACAATTTGACCGTCGGGGCCTCACATCTTCTGGGGAGACCTTGTCAACCTATTTTGGATCCTCCTGTTCACGAGTTCATGAAATCTCCAATTCTTAGTCACTGTTTCAGGTTGACACATTCAAACTCTGTTTCTTCTTGTTCCATGATATACATATTACACTCATAATTTTCGGACTCTTCATGTGAGAATATAGATGGATATGAAGATATGTCATCCCTCCAACACTGGAACCCGTGATCATAGAAAAGCGACTAGGTATATAACCACAAAGCGATAATACATGGGAAGAAGAAAAGGGAAAAAGGACCAAGGAGTCCATGGTGGAATTCTAAGTCACGAAAATTATGAGTGTAATATGTATATCATGGAACAAGAAGAAACAGAGTTTGAATGTGTCAACCTGAAACAGTGGGAACAAGAAGAAACAGAGTTTGAATGTGTCAACCTGAAACAGTGACTAAGAATTGGAGATTTCATGAACTCGTGAACAGGAGGATCCAAAATAGGTTGACAAGGTCTCCCCTCATCCGTGTTACAAATTATGCATTCAAATGTTCTAAATGATACAATTTGACCGTCGGGGCCTCACATCTTCTGGGGAGACCTTGTCAACCTATTTTGGATCCTCCTGTTCACGAGTTCATGAAATCTCCAATTCTTAGTCACTGTTTCAGGTTGACACATTCAAACTCTGTTTCTTCTTGTTCCATGATATACATATTACACTCATAATTTTCGTGACTTAGAATTCCACCATGGACTCCTTGGTCCTTTTTCCCTTTTCTTCTTCCCATGTATTATCGCTTTGTGGTTATATACCTAGTCGCTTTTCTATGATCACGGGTTCCAGTGTTGGAGGGATGACATATCTTCATATCCATCTATATTCTCACATGAAGAGTCCGAAATACTGTTGTTCCTTTCCATACTTAACCAATTTTATGGCCACGGTTGTCGGGTTGGCACTTTCAAACTCTGCTACTTCTTGTTCCGTGCTATACATCGTGCATTGAAAACTATTGTGAGCTACAATTCCACCGCAAACTCCTCAAACTTGTAGGCTTCACTCTACTACGGCTCCACTACGTATTAGGCTTCACTCACCCTTTGGACTGTCCTACCATACCCTCTTCGTTGTTACGCGTATTGCACTCAAAAATTTCTGAGACATACAATTTGACCCTTGCGCGCCCTCACCTCCAACGATTGTACCTCATAACCCTATTTTGAAGCTACTTTTCCCCATACCCGCGACCTCTGTACTTTCTTACCATGCAATTAGAAACCTTTCATGCTAACAACTCACTATGTAGGAACCGTCAACATTGTAATTAATGAGCAAAACACTTTAGGAGATCTCCCATTATTACGCATTAAACCAATATGTGCGAAGAGTTATTTTGTCCCTTCCAATTGTTCATATTGAACACGCATTGTCATGTTGGACCGCTCAAGAAATCTACAATTCTTAATCACTCATTGTTGTATTTGCCATGTTTGCATTTCTATGTATGCAATTACTAGTGTTTAATGTTAACAATGCATCATGCAACAACCGTCCAAATTTTCATTAATGAATGAAAGTCTCGAGGACATCTCCCATTCACACGCATTGGACCAAGATTTGCGCAGGTTTATATTATGCCTTCCAACTTTTCATTTCATTCATCGTCTGGAGAAAACAAACATTCTTGTAGACTTATGGCGACAAGTTGACAGTAGTTTTGTGGAGATACAGTAAATATCTTTGGACATCAGGACCAGAACTTCCAATAGTCTAAGGCATACTTTTACTATTCATCCCATTCCACCCAGAACGAAGTGATTTGGACCTCTGGAATATCTCATGTAGGCTACATCCCTGAGGTTTTTGACTGTAAGGAGGTGGTCTCTTGGTGCACCGAAAAATATATTCCAGGCCAAAGAATTATTCCACTACGTGACCATTCTCCTGTTTCTTTGTCACCTCAGGTCTTCCGCGAGATGTTAAAATTTCCCACGAGCCAACATTGATGTTCAAAGGACAAGACTAAAAGAAATTTCTAGAAAAACATGATAATGGGTTGGACATCTTAGCCAACTTCCTTGAAGACCCAACAATAGTTCCTGAAGATATCACAAGGTTGCAGGTAAGTTCCTTTAGAAATCCATTCTGTGAAATTGCTTGGTTGTTTACAAGAATAACGAGACAGACATCCACGACAAGCATTTCCCATATAATTATTTATATTTTGTATTTCACAGTGAAGGAACAATACATTTTTGATTGGGGGAAGCTAATTTCCATTGATATCTATTCACAGTTGTCACAATTTAAATAATCAAATAAATTTTATATGTCATCCTACTTGATTTTCGCAATAGTACATTGTTGTCCATTTCCAAAACTTTCTCTTTCCAATAAAATAAACTGTGGATTTGACCCAATAACATTATGGTACGAGGCCCTGTGGAGGCACAAGGCCTCCCATTTTTTTTATGAAGTTTATAATGGCTTTGTCTCAGTTTTCAAAGATTTATTGTTAGGCAAGGATGCTCTGCGGATGTCTAGCCAGGAAACCAAGTTTTTGAACAGGAAGGACACACTTGAAGAAAAGGAAAATCACAGTGTCTTCATGGTCTTTGGCTCTAAGGAAAATCATGATTTTCTTCCATGCCACATTACAGACAAGATGTTTGTTGCAGAAATAGCAAGGCAATACAACTACTAGTTGCATTTTTTCCATGACAAGAAAAAAAAATAGTTCATTCCTTTGCCCTGGAAAGTCGGAGACTTCGTGTGCAGAAACATCAACAAGATTGTTGAGTTTGCCAGCCATTTAAAGAAATTGAACCTAACATATGTTGAAAGGCTAAAAGGGTTCGACCCCAATGGGATTTTTCAAGAACATTTACTAGAAGTTGGATTCAATAGCTCTTTTATCCATAGACACCTAACCAAAGATAGGGATAGTGACGACAACAATCTTGCTTGTGTTGATTGCAACAAAGAGACATTGCAAAGCATGATTGAATTGTACAGACAACAGGGAAAAGTATCCAGTGAGAAGAGTACCTAGTCCCCCGCCATCACTCCCAAGAGCATGACATCACAGAGCATCACTTCAATGACCCACCCTAGTAAGAAAGCAACCCAGAAATCTTCGAACGGAGGAGGAGATAAGAACCCTCCTCGCACAAAAATTGATAGTTCTCACAAAATTCCACTGATGAAGAAGAGAAAAAACAATGCAGGGCAGGCAAAGGAACCCGAAATTGAAATTGGTCAGCTGCAACTTGAAATTGAAACTAAGCACATGCATAAAATTAGGTTGTTCGCAGTGGAAATAGCTGAGACCGAAATTTTTGACGAAGATGAATCCTTCGTATTCCAGAGCGTTGTTTTTGACAGCCAATCTAAAATTATGGTCTTTGAAAAGAGAGATGTAACAAACAAGAAAGACAAATCTAGCATAGATATTAACTTTAGGAAAATGTGGCCATCCCAAATCTCCTCATTTCACCAAGTAATTGGTGAAATTATAAAGGATTCCATTGGAGGAATTGAGATGGAAAATGATGGACTGAAAGACCGTCTCAACGAATTTGAGCAGGCTTTCATTGCAATTCTAGAATTTTCCAGTCCTTTAGAAAAAATCCTACCTACTACCACTGTAGCTAAGATGAAAGTATCCTCTACCCTCCTTGCATGCTCTAGAGCCCTTATAGAGAATAACATCAACAAAAGAATGCAACTAGTTACTGAAGCCTGGGAAACATTGCAAAATTCAGTTTCCTTCGAAAAGAAGGCAAATGATTTCTAGAACATTTGGAGGAGAATTTAAAAAATGATCAGCATTTCTGTGAAGAGATGCTGACCCATTTTTCCAGCTATGCCATCAACACATCAGAACTGAAAAGAAGACAAGAGAAACTCCCCTCCCCAAAGCGGACCAAAAAATAAAAGCATGCTGGAAAAAGAAAGTTAACAACCTGGAGCTCATTGTCAAATCACGTAAACAAGCCATATTAGAAAAAGAAGATTTATTCACAAGCTTGAACCAAATAGACTTAGCCAGAAGTACCAACGAGGTTCAAGACCCAAACTTAATTCTCAAATCCTTTTCAATAACCAAAGAATCCTTCCATGAACAAGTTTATATTTTAAAGGGGTTGTCTTTCGAAAAGTTTTATGGCATAGTTGAACATCATCTAGATGAGCACGAGAGCTGAGTACTGGACTATGTGTCACACAATGAATAAATTCAACAGAGTCAACATAGTATTTCAATGGATGTAAGGAAATTAGAAAATTACCTTTACGACATAGAAATCCGATATGAAATCAACATTCCCCCCATGAAAATATACATCGAAGAATGGTTCCAACAGAGACTAGACAACCTCATCCAGGAAGGGCAACAACCGGTCAACATGACTCCACTGACCATCGACGACAACAACAAAAACGCATCAACTTCATAGTAAGTCTATACTAGCATCTTGTTTTCTTTATCAATCCATTTTAAGTCTATACTGTCATCTTGCTTTCTTTATCAATCAAGTTATCACCTCTTTAAATAGAAAACTGTAACCAAAGACTCATAACTTCCAATTTCTTCTTTTCAGGTCTTCCTCTCTACCGTCGCGCACTTCTTCTTTCGACATTCCTAATTCTTGTACTTATTTCTTTTTATGGTTTGTGAGAGCCCCAATCCTAGTCTATATGACAAACGCATTTAAATTTCCAGAAAGATGTAACACACATTATTAATTTTTGATAAATTTCAAAGAAAACTGATTCGGGAATGCCTTTATTGTATACT
>JASDQU011029266.1:1454-17427 GCA_032191745.1 Picea mariana
GAAAAAATTGAACCTTTTAAGTATTTGTGAACATGCAGGCATAAATAATTAACAAATTAAATACCTTAGTATCTATGTGAGACATGTGTTTGATAAACCATTCAAAACCTTCAGGTTCACCAACAACAATATAGCAGATAAAATATTTGTTGTTGAGCCTTCATAAAGAGGTTGAGGTGACCTCTCGAGTAGAGGATCAACATCATGACTATCATCCTGGTTGTCCTCATCCATTGGAGCAGATGTGTCTTGGATCAATCTATGTATCTCATATTCCTGATTTGAATCACTAACGTTATATCCATCCATATCATCATTAATAACTTGATCAGCAACTTCAATACTCTGATCTTGAAGTTCATCTCCCTGTAAAGTAGTATTTTTGCTAGTACTTGGCAAATAACTCTTTGGACGTCGACATTTTGGGGGCATCGTCTATATATTTAAAAACAACGTAGAAAATTTAGTGTGTATAGAAAATATAAAAATACTGATAAGAAATATTACTAAAATTGATGACATACTGATTATTACAAAGAATACATTAAATATTGAATCCTCTTACCAAGGGACGATATTCATAACCCCCTTCGGAGTGCCCCTTTCCCTACAATGTCTTTGGTCTGTTGTTATTAAAAGTCTTCTATTTTGCAAGCCTCTGCAATCATAGCAAGGGCAATAACATTTTCCATCTCCCCTCGCCTCTAATGGTGCTCTTAACCGAGGAAGCTTCCTTTCATTTTCATTCATTGCCACAAATCCTTGTCCTGACAAGTAATTGTCTTACCTACACCATACCAAACATTAAGTTGTCAATTTTTTATATTTTAGCTACTCCTTTCGATTATGATATTTTTATTTACAGTGATCAACTACATCTTTATAATAAGGTGATCATATGTGTAGAGGATCAACATCATGATGACATAGATAACATCTTTATAATAAGGTCATATGTGTACAAACGTTTTCTTTATATAATAAGGACATATATACCTAACAAAAGTTTAGGGTTAGTGTTTATGTATCTTATTAGTCCTTGCTAAATCAGGGAATATAGAAATCCATTGCAAGTCAAAATCATTTTGACTTTTGTAAATTTACAAAAATTTTAACAATGTTTTATAATGTTTTTCAATACATATTTTTTAATGAGAATTTTATATATAAATAAAAATATTTTTTTATTTTTAAATATTCAAAATTCTATTTTTTGATTGGTCAAAAAATATAGGTGACTAATTTTTCCTGGTTGGTGGTGACAATTAACCACAAAACTAAAAAAATTAAATTATTTGTTTTTTAAAAAATCCACAAATAGCCACGTATTAATTAAAAGTACAAATAGTGATTGATGTTACCAACATTCTATGTGTAGTAAATGTAAGAATACACTTTGGATTTTGAGACTTTGTTTCATCTCCCAATGAGTTGATGCGTGCACTTTCTCCACCGTGCAGATGTACACACCCGATCATGTCAATCACAACGTTTAGCCTTAGGTTTTGTTTTGCATGCTTAAATAATGGAAATTCTCGTACTTTGTTTTGCAAAATGTACAGACCTGATCACGTCAACCACAATATTTAGTCTTGGGTTTTGTTTTGCATGCTTAAATAATGGATGATCTCTTGTACATTAATAATTATATGTAATATCAACAGACTATCTTGTCACTAATGCCAACATACCCATTATTTATTACAATATGTTGAGGATAACAAAGAATTTACGCGGAAGAGGGAAATGTTATTAATATTTATCTTAATATATATGTGGAAGAGGGAAATGTTGAGGATAGCAAAGAAATTATGCGGAAGAGGGAAATGTTACAATATATTGCAGCTATTACCCTTGTTATTATAAATATGAGTTTCCTCCCTATCTTATATATACCATAACTTATAATTTATCAATATAACAATGAACTTCAATATTTTATTCATGGAGATTTCTTCCTTCATTTAATTGAATTAGTAAGTGCTAGCTGGCAACCATTAGGTGTGCAAGTATCCCAACCATTATTGTCACTATTATATTATTTTCAATTTATGCAAGTGTGATCCCTTTTGGGTACTAGGGATGTAACAAGTGGTATCAAAGCTTAAATCAATCTTTGTTGGTGTTTTTTTGTTAGGTCTTAAAAATAAAAGAGAGATGAAAATGACAATCAATTACTATCATTTCACCAATCAGGGTTGAGTTTCAAGAGCAATTCCATATCTTTATCAATGAAAAGAGAGAGAGAGAGATTATAGCTACAATTGAAGGGAAAAGGGTATGTGGATTCCCTAAACCTAGAATATTATGGAATCCACATACCCTTTTCCATAGAATATACTAACTAGATCCAAAAACCAAAGACATGAAATATGGTACTACACATATTATAATATAGTATCAAGGAAAAAACAAGCTAAATGAAATTTGGACATTTGAATAAAAATTTACAAGTTAAATGAGTACATTAATAATAAATAACATACTAGCCTTGCAAGTTCAAAATCCGAGCTATGTAGATTGAGAATTGGATTTTTTAAACCAGTGGGTGATGGAAAAAATAAACAACTCAAACAAAAGACAAGAACAATGTCACAACTATAGCAATTGTGTCGCAAAGTCTCTTAAAGTCACGTATATATAGATAAAATAGTCAACTAGCCGTTAACACCGACCAATGAGATAGGAAAAAATTTCGTCGCTATTGCCACGAAAGTTCGTCACTATAGTGACGAAAATCTCGACTAGGTTAAAATAATATGTGTTAACATGAATTGATGCATCTATGTTATTTCATAAGTGTAGATAAATGCATCCATGCTATGAAAACACCCACCCTTTTCTCGTGTAGCTATGCATAGCGCTATAATCAAGAATTGGTATTTCATACGTGAGCGCTCTCCCTCCTTTCAAATGGGGTGGGAAACTATCTCTATTTGGAAATCCTCCCAATGGCACCAGGGAACTATCTATATTATGAATGAACTTTCAGATAGGAAACCACTTTGTCCCTCTAGAAATCTCTCTATGACCCTTGACTTTTGTATTATGGCGCCTAGGCCCAAGGCGGAGGAAATTTTAAAATTATCAACCTTAAGGAAAAAATTTCAATTCAAGGGGATTTCATAGGAGATAAGAGGGGTCCCATTTTCTTGGAGATGGGGGTTTTTCAAGAAGAAAATAGAGGTTGTTGATGACTATCACAACAAATGGAGACACACTGGGAAAATCCATGAATCTCTGTAGAGAGGAATCTAAACACAAAATTCGAGAATGGAAGCATAGGTGATATATGAATCAGGGAAGAAAGAGTAGGTACCTTAGTTTTACTAGAACAAAAAGACGATGAGACAAAGTTTATATGATATAAAGGAGAGGCCAAATTCATGCTGATAATAGATTGATTTAGACAATATATCCTTTCTTTAATCAGAATTATCTTCAGAAGAACATGAAAGGTACAACGGGTAAATTATACATCATGAATGGTGAGAATACAAGTTGATTTCACATTTCTCTGGTGTTGTTCCACTGCCAGGGAGCATCCATAGCCCCGATGGAGATACTTTAATGTCCCACATGATATGGAATTCCTTTCCCCAAGCCTTTACCTTTTATAATTTGATTCTCTTATATTCGTATAAACTGTGGATGGGGGTATTCCATTCCTTATTTAAATGCATGAGGGACGATACTTGTGAAGGGGAGACCTACCAACTTGATTGTAGATGAGATAACTCCCTAAGTAGCATGCCATGGAGTACTACACATGCATTTATGAAACCATTTCCTATTAGTTTCCAATAAGCACAATATATATTCTTAGGAATGACCCTTGGTTTCTTTCATTGTTACATTTTAAGAGTATAATGCTCCTATGATGATAAATTATGTTCCACTACTAGAGATGACTTGAAACAATGTACAACAATGATATTTAGATAGAAATGAAGTTACATTTAGAAGTACAACTATAGGTTCACAATATTTTGATATGAAATGTGTTACACTTCACAAGATATTCAATTTTAGGCTATCAAACTCTTGAGGAGTGTAGGGTGACAATTTTCAGAAGAGAAAATAAAAATCAACTGAAATAAAAAATAAAACAAAGGAAAAACATAAAATCAAAAGAGGAGAGTACGGATAAGGTAAAGTAAAAATAATTATAAGAACATGATGAAAATAAAATGTTTTATTTATGTACAAGGAAGGGGGGAGCTTCCTCAAGGGCTAGCTGATGTAGTGTTTCAATATTTGTCCATTAATGACTACGTCCCCTTGTAGATTTTTCAAATAATAGGTTCCTAGGCCAATATTCTCTTTGATCATGAAAGGGCCAAGCCACAATTGCTAAAATTTTGAATTTTTTCCTTTATCTACATGCAGCTTATCCCATTTGAGAACCATGTCTCCAACCTGAAGTATTTCTCATTGGCATGATTTTTATCTAACCATCATTTAATAGTCTGTTGATGAGTTTGAAATTTGGTTTTCTCTTTGGCATAGTTCTCCTCTAGGTTAAATAAAGTATCAATGCATCTTTCGATGACGAGACATTCTCGCTCAGGTGACTATTGAGTAAGATGAAGGGAAGGGAGATAAATATTCGAAGGGAGGATAACTTATTTCCTATAGACAAGGACATAAGGATAGGTCCCTATGGAAGCCTTGGGGGTGACATGATCAACCTATAGGGAATTTCATAGTTCATAATGCCAATTTATCTATTGGTCGACTATAGTTCATTTAATAATGAGGATCAAATTCTTGTTTGTGGATTTGGCCAAGCCATTTCCCCGAGGGTAATATTTAGAAATATATTTTAAGGTGATTCAATTTTCTAAAGAAAACTAAGTCAATTTAAGTGATGAAAACTACGTCGCATTATCAAAAAAAAAGATCTAGGCATTTCAAACATGGTTATAATGTTTTGTTCAAGAAAATGTATTACCACTTCGTCATTTACTCTGGTTAGTGGTACTGATTTATTCCAACATGTAAAGTAATCAGTAGAAGTTATAATATTCAAGAGTAATGGTTTACCACACCGATAATGTCTATCCCCCATTATTCAAATGGTTCTTCAACAATGACATGCTAAAGTGGGACATATTTCTTGTGCTCTGTTCCAGTAGGCTTTTGACAAGTTTTACAACTTCAAGAATAGGAATGATCATATTTGAATAATGTCATCCAATAATATCCAAATATCAATATCTTGTGAGAATTCGTGTCTCCTCAGAAATGACCTCCACCTGGTCCATCATGCACATCCTTAAGAACTTTGTCGGCATATTGTTTTTCAAGACATCTGAGCAAAACCCCATCATAATGTTTTCTAAACAAGATGCCATGAACTAACTAATACTGTATTGATTTCAGCCTCAACACTCTCTTTTGTTTGGCATTGATATGGCCCAGAGTTGTTCCATGATGAAGATAGTACTTGAGGTCATTGTAACATGAATTTTCAACTAATGGGACATAAGGAACTTGTTGAGTGTAGAGAGTTGGTTCCTCTTGCCATCCATCTTCTTCTTGATCTTCAGAATCTGTGATTCCAGTTGCCAATTTACAGATTCCTTGACCTTTAATGGTATTACATGGTTTAAATTCAAGGTCACACTCCTATAGAGAATTCATCCAATTACCTCGTCTCTTGCCCAACTCCTTTTTCACAAAGAGAGATCTGACCTCTGGGTGAGGGACGATCACTTTGGTGTGGTTCTTCAAAATATATGGTCTGAAATATTTGATGTATTTATGGAAAAAAAAATCTTGCTTGTCCATCGATGGGTAATTTAGTTCAACACCTTGTAATCCAGTTCTCATAAATATGATGGGGCACTCACTCCCTTGCTCATCCTTTTCTGTGAATACTACTGCAAGAGATTGGTCAGAATAAAAAGTATACAATAATATGTCCTTAGTAAATTTGGACTTTGTAAAAAAGGTGCAATTTCTATGGAATATTTGATATTATCAAAGGCCTCCTTTTCAATAGATGTCCATTTAAACTAAATGTCTTTCTTTATGATTTTTTGAAGAGGTTTAATGATTTCAACAAAATCTGGAAAAAATCTTCTTACGAAATTGATCTTTTTACAAAATAATCCCCCTGCAGACAGGTAGATCTTCCCTTGGATTAATGACCCCTAAAGCAAGACAAAAATATACAAATGTAAACTAACATCCATTTGAGATTTTTTGAACTAGTTTAAAAGAGAGATGGATAAAAGGTGACTATACCTATTTCTGGTGTTTATCCTCACTTCTCCACTTTGAGCTTGATCTCCAAACTCTTTCACACATCTTGATATCTGCAAAACCACAGACAACAAAGAGAAACCATGGAAACACATACTCTACCACATTAGATTAAACAAATTCATCTATAGTAGACAAGCATATGTAAAGATACACAAACTAGAAGGAAATAGGCCAAGTATATTATTAAAATGAGAACCCAAAGAGAATACTTACAAACATGGATGATGATATAGCATTCCTCCAAGCTCCCCTCATCCATCCCTTGCACGATGTTCGTAAGATCATAAGTTTGATATCCAAAGATTCATCCCTTCTCCATGGAAAGCCCTCATTATATAGGATTTGGAGGCTTAACCACCATGGAGAATATCACTCATAAGATCCACTAAAAAGGGATCTCCAAGATTTTTAGGGAGAAACTATCTCTCAGGGATTTTATGGAGAAAATATCTCTCAAGAATTTTAAGGAGGAAATATCTCTCAAGATCCACCAAATTAGGATTTTGGTTTGATAAAAATATCTCAACCATCCATGAGATTCTCAACCTCTCATGTAGGAAACTAAATGTGAGGTGGATTCTCACACTAAATTAATTTCTTTTTTATGAATATTAATAAATCATTCATGTGCACATAATATTTTGACCTTCATATAGTATATTTCTCCTCCTCATTGACTAGGGATTGTGACAAATGTTCTTTAATGGTGTCAGTGTATGTGACACTTTCATGACACTTGTGACACTTAGGGTGAGGTGGTTAAGTGTGGAATTTTGGTGTGTAATAGATTGCCTGCTAAAGTGTGAGGTCATAAGAGAAACCGATGGTCGAAACACTTTACAATTTTTTAATGCAAGGGTATGGAGTTGGAGAACCTGGAAGAAGTTGCGAACAACCACCAAACAATATTAATATATGTCCCATTTCCAAAGTAGGCATACCTATGCTCGAAATACGAGATGAATCAAAGCACAGTCACCGACCAATATACTTTGGATCCATGAAAAATATTGAATAAGGATATGGCCACCAAATATACAATGTGGATCCATACCTCCATGAAATGAACTAATCATAGCCATAAAAAATGCACAGTGGAGCTACAAGATGATAAAACATAGCCACAGACCAATACAATGTGGATCTATGTGATAGTATATATATCAACATGCTCAAATGATCTCCTTCACAACCTGGGAAAAGGAGATAACATAGTGAATTCTCAACCCAGGTTCTTCATCCCAATCCCGATGTGGTACAAATCTATCCATGTGCATATATGATTTGATGTCGAACATGGTAGAAACCACTTGATTACTGATCATTGAGGTAAATCATTAGCAAGTGCGAGAGAAATCACCAATGATGTCAATGACTCCCAAGGTACCCTAGTACATTTCAACAAATTTGAATAAATGAGTTGAAGTTGAACATTTGTGGAATCATCCGATCAAAGGTCAATGATGTAAACCCATTGTTGGAAGTGATGAGGCTTTCCATTGAGGCATGCAGGTCCCAAGGTACTAACTGGTTTCTAAGTCTAATTTCTGGATGATGTGTTGAAGTCGACATGAAAAGACTCATTGAAGGAGGGTCTTGATGTATCCCCCATCATCGACATGAAATTGACACAGGAAAGTGATGTAAGATGGTGAATCGAATGAGTATGGACTGACATAGGAAATTGAAACAGAAAATACTACAGATGGATGGTTTGAAGTGAAACTTCCCTTGAACATGATGAGGCGTGGAAGTTGACTTGGCAACATTGACTCGACGAGTACCAAAAATGTAATGTGACGAAAATAAGAGAACTCTAACTGGATGAAAAAAGTATGGTGAAAAATGGAATTGGTCTGACTCAGAGACAAGAGGATTACCCAACTGTAAGACAAGAAAAAAACATGTGCCATGTTCAAGGGAAACAATAGCTTCCATATAGGATTGCCAAAAACTTGACCCACTTCCTTCAATTTTCCCCCACCTAGATAGATGAGTACCTCTTTTTCATTTAACAAGCTTGAGGAGGGTAACACATGCTCGATATAACTCACCTTCGATAAGTTCCTCTTTCTTTATTTAACGAACTGGAAGAAGTAAGGGTTTGTTCTTGTAACACCCCAGGTTTTAAACCCCCATTTTAAATAATGTATTGTTACAATGTTGAGAGGCCATGGTGCCCAAACAATTATTAAAAGGCCAGTGTTCCCAAGATGTGTAATTTTTTCTATCACTATTAATAATAAATACATGGATAGTTGCTAGATGAACAAGGAATAGAGTTATAGGGGGCTATTATTCCACAAGAGAGGGGGATTGAGGGGCGAAGTGTTTATTCCTATGTTAATTACCCTTTTTCCCTAAGGGAGGGGATTGGTTACATGAGATTATTGGGGAAGTCCGGGAGGTTCTTGATTCCCCACAAAGCTACTTAAACCCACCTCTGGTCTGATAGGGGGGTTTGACTAATGGATTATTCGATGATTTCATGTATGTTCATTCATCCATCCTCATGCACTTTCATGCACTCACTCACCCATTCATTGATCCATCCTCACCTGAATCCTAGATTGGGAAAGGGAACCAAACTTCTGAACATTAGCCATGTGATAGTTGGCTGTAGTGGTCATTGGTGTGATCCAACCGTGATTTGAGGCCTGCATGTCTAAGATGCATTGGCTTGTGTCCAATGTTTATCACAGCTGTGAGTCCTGAGAGTTACAGCATTGAGATTCAGGACCAGTTGAACTGGAGCCCAAATAAGGAGAAGGACTTCCTGAGGGATTGCATGGTAGAGAAGGGTGGAAGTTCGTTCTCTCGGGTGGTGCAAGACGGGTAGAAGAGAACTGGGTACTTGGATTGTTGTGAGAGATGGGAATCCTATGAGAGCTTAGGTGTTGACTGGTTTGGGAAGCCAAGTAACACTCTGGAACCATCCTTGTGGATTCATAGCCCTAGATTGGGGGTGACACTGTTGTTGATATTTGGAACAGTAGTGTCTACAGTTGGGTGGAACGTCCTTGGTCTGCAACCAGTTGGTTTCATTTTTCATAAAGATAAGTGCTCTCTATTATGGTATCAATTGCATGTATATGAATGTAGTTTCGTTGTATATTTAATTATTGTTTAATTGAATCTTTAGACTATGAATGCTTGTTGACTACTGCTGTGCATGTCATTAGAGTATTTCCTTTTATGCATCCTTAAATTTTAAAAAGGTATCGGTAAGAGAAAAAAGTCCAAGGGCAGGCTTGAAGGTAGTGTACCTTGACCTGCAGGTGGCTTGAACCCCTATTTTAAATAATGTATTGTTACAATGCTAAGAGGCTAAGGTGCCCAAACAATTATTAAAAGGCCAGTGTGCCCAATACATGTAATGTTTTCTATCATTACTAATAATAAATGCATGGCTGGTTGTTAGATAGACAAGGACTAGAGTTATAGGGGGCTATGATTCCATAGGAGAGTAGGCTTGAGGGGATAATTTTTTATTCCTATGTTAATTAAAATTTTTTCCTAAGGGAGGGGATCAATTATGTGAGCTTCTTGGGGAAGGCCAGGAGGTTCTTGATTCCCCACAAAGTTACTTAAACCCACCTCTATTCTGATGGGGGGGTTCAACTGATGGCTTGTTTTTTGATTTCTTGTACATTCCTTCATTTCCCTCACACACTTTTGTGCACTCACTTACCCATCCATTGATCCATCCTCACCTGCATCTTGTTTTGGGAAGGGAAACGAACTGCTGAAGAATTAGGCATGTGATAGTTGGCTATAATGGTTTCTAGTGCAATCCAACTATGACCTGGGGCCTACATGTCTAAGATGCATTGGCTTGTGCCCCATTTTTCTCACAACTGCGAGTCCTAAGAGTTCCATATTTGAGATTCCAGACCAGCAGTAACACACCCACAACGGGGCATAATTTTTTTTCACTTTTCTTAAAAGACAGATTCTCCATTCATGGTTTCTAATTTGGAAAGTTGGGGAACTAGTTCGACCTCCTATTCAAGGGTCTTTGATTCTGAAGCCAAAAAACTCTCTAAGACCATGATTGTCTTGCTATGTAGTTAAACGTAGACCCTTTCGACTTTCAGGTGCAGTTCTAATGGTACCCATGACCTTCCTCTTCATGCCTACAAAATCTCAGAGTCTGGGCTCTAACTTCTTTTCTAATAAGCCCCTTCCTTTATATGACCTTGGGCAATGGCCTTATGTAACCACGCAATTGTGGGTGTGACCAAGGGTGGTTTGAAACCAAACTACTTTTCTCCCCGCAATCCACCTTGAGCCTCCACGTGTCATTTCTCCAAAACCTTGGTCTGGATTGTGGCCCACCCTCAACATTTTAAAGTTCACGCACCTTTGGTCCCTGCAATGCGATGGGACCGTTGATCTCATCAACCTTGATGGTGATTTTGTATTGATGGCTTAGATCCATCCTTTCCGAATCTACAGATCATATCTAACCCTTCTAAATCAATGGCTATGATTTATTTCATGATTTGGGTTTCAAGAGTTTCAACTCTCAACCCTTGCTTCCTTCTCAGTAGCTATCTTCAGGAGTGGAATATCTGCTAACACCTGCCACTATAGATGTGTGGCTACAATTTCCTCCGCAAGTCTGGCCTTCAAGAGTTTCAGTTCTCAAACTCTCATTTCTTCTGGAGAGATTTCTCTGAAATGACAGATCGTCTGCCACACGTCCTCCTCAATCGATGGTTCTACTCCCGCTTTGGGACTTTGGCCTCCTCAACCAGATCAACGATCCTTCATCTCCCTCCTCGATCAACGATCGAGATCTTCTCTTGTTCTTCAGACCTTTTCCTCCTCTCTCTTCTTCCATAGTTCTAGATCTGGCACCGCGTTTCCACCTTCACATCAATGACTCAAGTCAATTCGGATTTCCAGACTTCAGAAATCTCAAATCTCAACTCTTGCTTTTCCCCAATGGATTTTATCAAGAATTGATAATCCACTGACGTGTGTCCCTGTTGAATAAATGGCTACGATCCCTTGATGTCTCTGGAATTCAGATTTCTCAATTCTTAACTTTCAATCCCCCTCGACATATGTTGATTGCTGCTGTGTGTCCTCTCGAATTGGATGGTTGATTTTTATTTCGGTTCTTTACCCGAAATCCATAGATTTATGCCATCTGTCTTATGGGTCTGATAGCCTAGATTTCCTTCGAGTCTTTGGGTTTCAGAAGTTTCAACTTTCAACTAAAACTCCAATGCAATTTACCCAAAGCTTGTGATCTATCACCACATGTCTCTCTGGATCTAGTGGTCCAGAGACCTTCGAATCTTTGACTCTTCGACCCTTTGGCAATTCGGCTCTTTGATGCTTCGGCTCTTCGACACTTCGGGAGTTTCAAACTCTTATGCACCCATTTCTTCAGAGTGATTTTACCCGAAATACACGATCTCCTGACACATACCCCCCTGGTGATCAACGACCATGATTTACTTTGGTTGTTTGTCCTCCTCCTTGTCCACAAACCTCCAAATTTGTGGATCTTACACCACCTGCCCTCCTTGATGATGGATAATCCAAAATTACTTCGAGACTTTGACAAGTCCACTCTCCTTCGTACACAAGGGTTAAGACTCATGCACTTACTTATGGATCCAATGGTTACTAGTCCTTCATGATCAGATCTAATAGATGGGATTTGTTCCTCTCATCTGTGCTTCCTTTGTTCACTGGACGTTGATCTAATGGTCCAGGCTCCTCTCCAAAACTGATCTGATGCCTGTTGTCGCTCCTCCTCCTGAGCTTTTGACTTCCTCTAGCTTAGAGGATTTTCTAAGTATTCAAAGGCCTCAGCCTTTGTTCCTCATACGAGTCTATCTCTTGGAACTCGTCTGCATTTATGAGAAGATCTTGATTTCCCATGCACTCCTTGCATTTCAGGGATCTCATCAAACTCAGATCGAAGGTCAACGACGATTGATGGTTCACAATGATTGAGGGGCCCCAACATGCATGCTATTTATCAGAGAGTTCAACCTCCGCAATATGAAAAGTTCTCACCCAACTTGGTTTAACCAGAATCATTGATATTCCATCCCAATGAGATCAACGGTGTTGGTGAATTGTGGGCCGCTGCCGCGAACTAGCGCATATACTACTTTCAACTTCGCACTCCATAATGATTCCTCACCCTCGATATACATTCATAGATCAACAATTCCAAGTGATTGTAGGGTTAAACCTCCGCAATTAGGGGAATGCTCCCTCAACTCTAGTATAATCCTAGTCGTTGATCTTCCATTCCCGACGAGATCAACGATGTAGGTTGATTTCAGACGTGAACTAACATGTCCACTATCATATTCTTAAGTAATGGGTAGTTCTAGTAATTTGACTATCGTCTACCTCCTACATCTGACAGTCAGGACGGTTCCCAGGCATCCTCATATCTGAGGCTCAGATTTAACTTTAGGACTTCAAGACTTCGGGGATTTTACCTCCATTACAACAAAATTTCTCAGTTCTCTGAACTCATGAAGTTCGAATGACTCCAGGTTTAAGTCCCACACTCTTTCTCATACTCAACGGTCACAACAGACCCTGGCTTCTTCCGAACAGATTTCGTTCGTTCGTCTTCCAAACAAGGGACCCTCCCTTTCGATACTTTAACCTCATTTTTCTCCCTGAGATTTATTATCTCTGAAAGGATTAAGAGATTTGCGCTCTTTCTCTTTAACTTAACGCTTGGAATAATCCTTTCGTGCACCACTTATGCTCATTTGTCAACTCTAGAACTTAAGTGGTTCTCAGTCTCTTCCTGCCTCACAGAGAGCCTATGCATATGTGCACTATCTCTCCTGAGATTTAACAGAATCCCTCCTCAAAGGGACTCACAACGACTAGGAGTGTCTACATGGATACGTGAAACTATGCCCAAGGTCGACGAACTCACATTTTTTGGATCTAGCTTAAGCCACCACAGGGCGCAAGCATTTACAGATACAAAACATGTCCAATTCATACTTTCTTAAATACACAATTTAAACAAGAATAAAGAGATACAGTATAACCATTAATAAAACATACACTTCCTTGGGTCCTTTATAGTATATCCCTTTTTATTACATAATTACATCTTAATTTCACAGGGTATGAGAATACTTATCTATTACAACTTGCATCCAACCAACAGACCGCGGGTGTGCGCCTTTCCACCCAACCATAGGTTTAGAGGAATTTATTCTTATCACTCTGGCCACCCCTGTGCCAAGCCATGATATCACTAGGGAATTTACACCATCTCTCAGAGAAACTATCTCTGTCACAACAACCCTGCGAGGTTTATCATATGCTTCCCCAACATCTGGCTTGCATTCGGGTCCTTCAAGCCGTGTTCTCGGCAGGAATGTCCAACTTAGTAAGGAATCTAGCCTTTGGAACTTTCTATTTATGAACTCAACTATGATTTAAGTAAGGCGTAAGTCATTTAAAATTTGTAAGGGAATATTGGGACACCAAGGAGCATTTTTAGGAACGCTTTTAGGTGGGTGAGAGATAGGAAAATTTAATTAGTTAATAAATTAATTTTCTGGTGCAACAGGGAATCAGGTGACATATGTATGGGGGAGGCTTGTCCTAATTAAATTTAATAGAAGGATTCTAATGAGGGTTTGGGAAACTAATCACTTAACAAAGCTATAAAAAGGATGGTATGGATTACATCTGTCTTGCGTAACATTACGCTGCCAAAATTTTATCTTAACTAAATTTTCTCTTGTGGGAGTTGGGATAGCCAACTCAGGTGACGAGTGGTAGATCGACCTTGCGAGGTGATATGGGAAGCTAGAATTATTTGGTATTGTGTGTGTGGCCCCTTTGTGGCTCGTGGGGCTCAGGGGGAAGAAGAGTACCCCTAGCGTTGGCTGGGAGGTATCGGTGAGGTCTCAGTGGTTGGCAAGAAGCACTTGGATGGAGCGCAAGAAGGACTCGAAAGAAGCACAAGTGCAGGGTAGCGACTTCCGGTTATTCGTCATCAGTTATAGTAGCAAGCGTTATTGTTTTGTTTAAAAATAAAAGAGAATTTTGGTCTAAATTTTCTGTACATGAATATCTATAATGGAGAAGGTTGAAATTGATTTTGGACAACAATGGTGAAATGTAATTCAATAATTTTGTTTCTAGCTTAGAATTGAAATTGTGGAAATGAATTAGTTTTAGTATTCCCCTATTATTTAATGAAAAATGTTTGTTTATATGAATTCCTAGTCAACTTATATCGAGTACTGTGATTGCTATAAAATAAACTGCTAATAGTAGACATTATGCTCAGTACTGAATTCCTTGTTAACTTCAGTTGATGAATAAGCACAGTACCATAAATTTGATTTGATATTTACATTAATTCTTGTAACACATGATGGTTGCACCTATTAGTTTTTTCTTGTTATCTCTGTATATCTTTTATTTCTAGAGTTACTGTCTAGTTTTTGCATGGCCACAATGAGACCTTGACTCAAAAAATTTCTTGCATTTTTTTTGTAAGCCCTGCCTACATTTTCTTTATTCCTTGAATGCATTTTTTTTCTTTTATATTCAATTATGGCACATCAGGTGGAATCTATTTGTAAATTTTTATGTAATGCCTTCCACTCCTTGCCTTGCATTTTTGTCTTTTAGTCTAGTTGGATTTCATTAAAAGTTGAATGATGATCCATCACAGGAGGTAGTAGAAAGGTCCCATCTCCCAACCACTATCATATGGCTTATATGATTAACACCCAATGAGGATACTAGCCACAACAACTAGCTAAAAATTGCAGGAAAGATGCTCATAAATATGTGTTGTTTCATTATTTTAGTTCTCTATGGAGAAGCTCTAGACGAAAATTTTTGTTAGAAAAGTTTATATAACAAATCATTTTGATGTGTGTAGTAACTGGGCTTCCGGACGAAGAAAAATGGCATTATGGATTTTTAAGGTTTTGATATTGACAAAGAACTGTTTCTGAATTCTCACGCTCATTTCTATATATATTCAAATTTC
Source organism: Picea mariana (assembly GCA_032191745.1). Lineage (NCBI taxonomy): Eukaryota > Viridiplantae > Streptophyta > Pinopsida > Pinales > Pinaceae > Picea > Picea mariana. The sequence goes on from JASDQU011029266.1 coordinate 16,750, forward strand.
TATTTAATAAAGTAAATATAGAAAAAAAATTATTGAAAAGGATACAAAAAACACATCAAGAATATCCAACCGTTTACTACAAGAATAAAAAAAATGACAAAACGTTTTCCCTACTGTAAAATTATCGCGGTTACTGCAAAAACGTTTAGAAATAAACAAATTCCATTGTGGGGACTTGAACCCGGGTCTCTCTGGTGAGAGCCAACCAGTCAGACTACAACGGATAAAATATGAAGTAATTGTTGATGACAATCAACTAGTGGGTTGTTAATTCCTGCCTTTACAGTCCTGAGCGTGTCCATAATGGAGCAACGCGTTTTTAGTTTGAGCTTTGGTAGTGGCGGTTTCCTTAGGAAGTTTCTGCCTTATGCTATTAAAGTCAAGCCATCATTTTTTTTTTGTTAACTCAACTTTAAAGGTTTTCAAATTGGAATGTGAAGAGTCTTATTAATAATTAAATTGAAATCCTGGGTTGGCAAGTGGCCGCGTCCTTGGATTTTATTTCATCTATTTTTTTCTCTTAAATAGTCTTCTGTTGCAGCACAACGATTCATCCTGGAAGTGAGTGGTTTGCCAGGTGTTGATTTCCCCTTTTTGGCAGCGATTAGCATTTGAATTTCAATTATTACTACAAAGAAAATCTAATTGCTATTGAATTGCAATTATTACTAAGATTTT
>JASDQU011029266.1:17477-28549 GCA_032191745.1 Picea mariana
CGCTTCCTTCTCAGTATCTATCTTTTGGAGTGGAATATCTGTTGACACCTGTCACTATAGATGTGTGGCTACAATTTCCTCCACGAGTCTGGACTTCAAGAGTTTCAGTTCTCAAACTCTTTTTTCTTCCGGAGAGATTTCTCTGAAACGACCAATCGCCTGCCACACGTCCTCCTCAATTGATGGTTCTACTCCTGCTTCGGGACTTTGGCCTCCTCAACTAGATCAACGATCCTTCAGCTCCCTCCTCGATCAATGATCGAGATCTTCTCTTGTTCTTCAGACCTTTTCCTCCTCTCTCTTCTTCCATAGTTCTAGATCTAGCATCACATGTCCACCTTCACATCAATGACTCTCATCAATTCGGATTTCCAGACTTCAGAAATCTCAAATCTCAACTCTCTCTTTTCCCTAATGGATTTTATCTAGAATTGATAATCCACTGACATGTGTCCCTCTTGGATAAATGGCTACAATCTCTTGATGTATCTGGAATTCAGATTTCTCAATTCTCAACTTTCACTCCCCCTCGACATATGTTGATTGTTGTTGTGTGTCCTCTCAAATTGGATGGTTGATTTTTACTTTGGTTCTTTACCTAAAATCCATATATTTATGCCATCTGTCCTATGGGTCTGACAGCCCAGATTTCCTTTAGGTCTTTGAGTTTCAGAAGTTTCAACTTTCAACTAAAACTCCAATGCAATTTACCCAAATCTTACGATCTATCACCACATGTCTTTCTAGATCTAGTGGTCCAGAGACCTTCAAATATTTGACTCTTTGACCCTTCGGCAATTTGGCTCTTTGACGCTTCGGCTCTTCGACACTTTGGGAGTTTCAAACTCTTATGCACCCATTTCTTTGGAGTGATTTTACCCGAAATACATTGTCTCTTGACACGTATCCCCCTAGTGATCAACGACCATGATTTACTTTGGTTGTTTGTCCTCCTCCTTGTCCACAAACCTCCAAAGTTGTGGATCTTATGCCACCTGCCCTCCTTGATGATGGACAGTCCCAAATTACTTCAGAACTTTGACAATTCCACTCTCCTTCGTACACAAGGGTTAAGACTCATGCACTTACTTACGAATCCAATGCTTACTAGTCCTTCATGCTCAAATCTAATGGATGGGATCTATTCCTCTCATCTGTGCTTCCTTTTGTTAACTGGACATTGATCTAATGGTCCAGGCTCCTCTCCAAAACCTATCTGATGCCTGTTGTCATTCCTCCTCCTAAGCTTTTGACTTCCTCTAGCTTAGAGGATTTTCTAAGTATTCAAAGGCCTCAGCCTTTGTTGCTCCTACGAGTTTGTCTCTTGGAACTCGTCTGCATTTATGAAAAGATCTTATCTCGTCTGCTTGATCTTCTTGAAGATCTTGATTTCCCACGCACTCCTTGCATTTCATGGATCTCATCAAACTCAGATCAAAGGTCAACGATGATCGATGGTTCACAGTGATTGTGGGGCCCCAACATGCATGTTCTTTTTCAGAGAGTTCAACCTCTGCAATATGAAAATTTCTCGCCCAACTTGTTTAACTAGAATCGTTGATCTTCCAGCCCAGCGAGGTCAATGGTGTTGGTGAATTGTGGGCTATGAACTAGCACATCCACTAGTTTCACCTTCGCACTCCACAATGATTCCCCACCCTCGATCTACATTCATAGATCGACAGTTCGAAGTGATTGTAGGGTTCAACCTCCGCAATTAGGGGAATTCTTCCTCAACTCTAGTATAATCCTAGTCGTTGATCTTCCATTCCCGATGAGATCAATAATGTAGGTTGATTTTAGACGTGAACTAAAATTTCCACTGTCATATTCTTAAGTAATGGGTAGTTCTAGTAATTTGACTATCGTCTACCTCCTAGATCTAACGGTTAGGACGGTTCCCGGGCATCCTCATATCTAAGGCTCGGGTTTAACTTCAGGACTTCAGGACTTTGGGTATTTTACCTCCATTACAATGAACTTTCTTAGTTCTCTAAACTCACAAAGTTCGAATGACTCCAGGGTTAAGTCCCATGCTCTTTCTCATACTCAATGGTCACAACAGACCCTGGCTTCTTCCGAACAAATTTCGTTCATTCGTCTTCCAAACAAAGGACCCTCCCTTTCGATACTTTAACCTCATTGTTCCCCCTGAGATTTATTAGCTTTGAAAGGATTAACAGATTTGCGCTCTTTCTCTTTAACTTAATGCTTGGAATAATCCTTCCGTGCACCCCTTACGCTCATTCGTCAACTCTAGAACTTAACTGGTTCTTGATCTCTTTCTACCTCATAGAGAGCCTGTGCATATGTGCACTATCTCTCCTGAGATTTAACAAAATCCCTCCTCAAAGGGACTCACAACGACTAGGAGTGTCGACATGTATACGTGAAACTGTGCCCAAGGTCAACGAACTCACATTTTGTGGATCTAGCTTAAGCCACCACAGGGTGCAAGCATTTACAGATACAAAACATGTCCAATCCATACTTTCTTAAATACACAATTTAAACAAGAATAAAGAGATACAGTATAACCATTAATAAAACATACACTTCCTTGGGTCCTTCATAGTATATCCCTTTTCATTACATAATTACATCTTAATTTCACAGGGTATGAGAATACTTATCTATTACAACTTGCATCCAACCAATGGACTGTGGGTGTGTGCCTTTCCACCCAACCATAGGTTCAGAGGAATTCATTCTTATCACTCTGGCCACCCCTGTGCCAAGCCATGATATGACTAGGGAATTTACGCCATCTCTCAGAGAAACTATCTCTATCACAACGACCCTACAAGGTTTATCAGATGCTTCCCCAACATCCAGCTCGCATTCGGGTCCTTCAGGCCGTGTTCTTGCTAGGAATGTCCAACTTAGTAAGGAATCTAGCCTTTGGAACTTTCTATTTATGAACTCAACTATGATTTAAGTAAGGCATAAGTCATTTAAAAATTGTAAGGGAATATTGGGATACCAAGGAGCATTTTTAGGAACGCTTTTAGGTGGGTGAGAGAAATAGGAAAATTTAATTAGTTAATAAATTAATTTTCTGGTGCAACAGGGAATCAAGTGACATATGTACGGGGGAGGTTTGTCCTAATTAAATTTAATAAGAAGGATTCTAGTGAGGGTTTGGGAAACTAATCACTTAACAAATCTATAAAAAGGATGGTAGAGGAGGAGTATGGATTACATATGTCTTGCATAACGTTATGCTTCCAAAATTTTATCTTGACTAAATTTTCTCTTGTGGGAGTTGGGATACCCAACTCGGGTGAAGAGTGGTAGATTGACCTTGCGAGGCGATATGGGAAGCTAGAATTATTTGGTATTGTGTGTGTGGCCCCTTTGCGGCTCGTGGGGCTCAGAGGGAAGAAGAGTACCCCTAGTGTTGGTTGGGAGGTATCAGTGAGGTCTCAGCGGTTGGAAAGAAGCACTTGGATGAAGCACAAGAAGGACTCGGAAGAAGCGCAAGTGTAGGATAGTGACTTCTGGTTATTCGTCATCAGTTATAGTAGCAAGCGCTATTGTTTTGTTTAAAAATAAAAGAAAAATTTGGTCTAAATTTTCTGTACATGAATATCTATAATGGCGAAGGTTGAAATTGATTTTGGACAACAATGGTGAAATGTAATTCAATAATTTTGTTTCCAGCTTAGAATTGAAATTGTGGAAATGAATTAGTTTTAGTATTCCCCTATTATTTAATGAAAAATGTTTGTTTATATGAATTCCTGGTCAAATTATACTGAGTACTGTGATTGCTATAAAATAAACTGCTAATAGTAGACATTATGCTCAGTACTGAATTCCTTGTTAACTTCAGTTGATGAATAAGCACAGTACCATAAGTTTGATTTGATATTTACATTAATTCTTGTAACACAGGATGGTTGCACCTGTTAGTTTTTTCTTGTTATCTCAGTGTATCTTTTATTTCTAGAGTTACTGTCTAGTTTTTGCATGGCCACAATGAGACCCTGACTCAAAACCTTTCTTACGTTTTTTTTAAGCCTTGCCTACGTTTTCTTTATTCATTGAATGCATTTTTTTTCTTTTATATTCGATTATGGCACATCAGGTGGAATCTATTCGTAAATTTTTATGTAATGCCTTCCACTCCTTGCCTTGTGTTTTTGTCTTTTAGTCTAGTTGGATTTCATTAAAAGTTGAACGATGATCCATCACAGGAGGTAATAGAAAGATCCCATCTCCCAACCACTATCAGATGGCTTATATGATTAACACCCAATGAGGATACTAGCCACAACAACTAGCTAAAAATTGCAGGAAAGATGCTCATAAATATGTGTTGTTTCATTATTTTAGTTCTCCATAGAGAAGATCTGGATGAAAATTTTTGTTAGAAAAGTCTATATAACAAATCATTTTGATGTGTGTAGTAACTGGGCTTCCGGACGAAGAAAAATGGCATTATGGATTTTCAAGATTTTGATATTGACAAAGAATTGTTTCTGAATTCTCACGCTCATTTCTATATATATTCAATTTTTTATTTAATATAGTAAATATAGAAAAAACATTATTGAAAAGGATACAAAAAACACATCAAGAATATCCAACCGTTTACTACAAGAATAAAAAAAATGACAAAATGTTTTCCCTACTGTCAAACTGTCTCGGTTACTACAAAAACGTTTAGAAATAAACAAATTCCATTGCGGGGACTTGAACCCAGGTCTCTCTAGTGAGAGCCAACCAGTTAGACTACAATGGAGAAAATATGAAGTAATTGTTGATGAAAATCAACTAGCAGGTTGTTAATTCCTACCTTTATAGTCCTGAGCACATCCATAATGGAGCAACACATTTTTAGTTTGAGCTTTGGCAGTGGCAGTTCCCTTAGGAAGTTTCTGCCTTATGCCATTAAAGTCAAGCCATCATTTTTTTTTGTTAACTCAACTTTAAAGGTTTTCAAATTGGAATGTGAAGAGTCTTATTAATAATTAAATTGAAATCCTGGGTTGGCAAGTGGCTGCGTCCTTGGATTTTATTTCACCTATTTTTTTTTCTCTTAAACAGTCATCCGTTGCAGCACAACGATTCGTCCTAGAAGTGAGTGGTTTGCCAGGTGTTGATTTCCCCTTTTTGGTAGTGATTAGCATTTGAATTTCAATTACTACTACACATAAAATTTAATTGCTATTGAATTGCAATTATTAATACACAGATTTTTATTTCCATTTGAATTTCAATTATTACTACACAAAAAATTTAATTGTTATTTGAATTGCAATTATTACTACACAGATTTTATTACCATTTGAATTTTAATTATTGCTACAAAGAAAATTTTATTGCTAATTGAATTGCAGTTATTACTACACGAAGATTTTGTTTCCATTGAATTCTAATTATTAATACAAAATTAAAACTACACAGAGATTTATTACTATCCGTATATGTAGCGCAACAATAACCCAATGAACTCTTATCCCACTGATAATTGTTTCTTCTGTAATTTCAGAATATTTTTGGGATTTTGGCAGCTGGAATATGGTCGGGGTCTATTATGGAGGTTAACACATCAAATTATATATATATATATATATATATATATATATATAATGAAACTGTAGCATCGACAACCTTGCCAATAAATTTCGATGACTTTTTAATATTTCTGCAAAAGGTTTATATAAGTTATTATTGTTTTATTGCCTACAAATTGTTTCTAAGAAAAACTTTTTCTATAGAATTCTTACAAGGAATTTAGATATTTATAGGTGTGTGATACAAGGAGAAACTAAGATAAACAATGTGATTTGACAAGTGATGCACCTTGCCATGTTGATACTATGGGTGTGAATAGATTTAGAAAGTAGATATCCTTGACATAAATAGTTGATTCAACAAGACATACAATTTATTATGTTTGGTGCTAGGGATGTAATTTGATCTTCAAGTAGGGATTCAATAAAGTAGTGATTTAGGTATAGTTCTTGGAGTTTATCCAAGAATTTATGAGATATTATAAATGAAGTACATTATTTTAGATGTTATTCAATTCCATCATAAGTTGCTATCAATGGACAAGTTATTGGTGTATTAGGACTTTTACAGTGTAAGTTGGTACCTTGACGCATTGGTTGTGTTGTTAAAGGTTTAGATTTGAATGTGCTTGGGATTCTTGTGCACTCGTCGCATCGTGGCGACATTATTTCTTAAGTTCGAATCATTGCGCACGTTGATAGATAACACATATAAAACCCAACTTTAGGTCTTGTGCCTCTCGATGTGGATGTTGTTGTATTTATGGTTGTACTTGTTTTTGTAACTTTATTGTGATTGTCTCTTGCTCGTCGGGAAGGTTCTTGTGACTATTCGTCAAATATTTTGTGTTTGGATTGATTGAGGTTGTATTTTATCTTAGTAGGCGTGATCTTGCGTGTTTTGGGCCTGACGTAGACAACTCCTTGTTACTCATAATAGTCAGCAGCCTTGAGACCTTAAATGGTAAAAATCAATGGGAACTTGGGCTTGAGCGTTGATTATGTGTCTTGGAGGTCCTAACCTTGCAGGGTAGGATGGGAGGGTAGTCATTTTTATTTTGTCTAATTGATTTTCCCATGTTGCATCCAGTTGCATGATGTGCTAGTATGTTGGGTCGTTATGTTGTTTGTTACCTGGTTGTGTGCGTCGTCTTCTTGATGGAGTTTCGTTGTTTGACTATTGTTGTTGTTACTTCCCTGCTTTAAAAAATAATAATAAAAATGATTTGCACTTGTTATGCATCACATGTTGTTGCAATGACGAGGGTCGTTATATATGGTATCAGAGTAGGTTCAACCCATGACTTGGGATCACTACGACTTTTGTTGATTAGATATTTGATTATGATGTTGCTAATTAAATTGAATTGTATTCATGCAAGTAATCATAGTTAGAGGACGTCGTGGAGGAAGACGATGGGGTGCTAGGAGAGGGGGCGCAATGCCCCTAGTAGAATCCACGCTCGAGGGGTCTAACCCCCTGGGAGACAAACAAGTTTTCAAGTAGGAACATATAGTTGTGGGTGATGTGGTTGGGCTGATGAGGTCCTTTCAGTGGATGTATTAAGCATTGATCAACCATTTGGATAGAGATGATACCAGGGCCCTGACACCCCCTGAGGGTCCACCGCGCTCTCTAGTCGGTACTAGTAGCGTTCACCAAGGACTCAAGAAGGTTAAGTTTCCCGAGTTCTTTGGTGCCCCAGACGGTGCAGGCACCGAGGCATGGTTGGAGAATATGGCGATGTGTTTTTCTCTTTGTGACTATACCTCCAACATGAAGGTCCGCATGGAATTCTTTTAATTGAAGGGGAGCACTCTTCTATGGTGGAAGACGCTCCTGCCACAATTGAACATGGTAGTCAAAGATGTATCATGGGAACTATTCGAGGACTGGTTCTGGGAGAGGTATCTATCGAACGAATTCATTGAGCATCATCTCAATGAGTTCAATGCCTTGCGACAGGGTGGTTGTATGGTGCCTGAGTACAAGGCTCATTTCATGGAGCTACTTCAGTATGCTCTACACCTATATACTGAGAAGCTTAAGGTCAACAAGTTTGTGTTGGGCCTTAATGTCATCATTCGTGCAAAGGTGAGGATTTTGATGACTCAAACCTTGCATGATGTTGTCCAGAAGGCCCTCATAGTAGATTAGGAACTTATTAGCGGGGGTTAGATTAGGACTCCAGTGAGACCAACGAGACAGGCGTCATCTGGTGCGCAGTAGCACCAGACACCAGCTAGAAATTCACCAGGATATCGAGGCTTCCAAAGAGGATCCACTTTTAGTAAACCTTGGCGACCAACGCCTCAACAGTACTCCTTACAAAAAAACAGAGCACCGTCGATCGCAACAACAACAGTTTAGGGCTGTTCCGTAGAGCATACCAGGGTTTCAGGTTGGTGGGCCGTAAGCTTCTACTTCGGGTACCAGGACTACTAGACCGAAGAAAGGGTGATGGAAATGTAGAGAACCACATTACCAGCGTTACTTCTGAGTGGAGAGGACCAGAGCATCTGGATCAGCCAAACCCACTTTCGTGGGATATTTGGGTAAGGCCCATCGGATTCATGCAATGGTGAATAACTACCAGGCAGAGCACTAGTCGAATGTGCTCGAGACGTCAGGTATTGTCGCTGACCAGACCCTTAGTATTTTGATAGATCCAGGTGCTACAGAGAGTTTTATCTCTGGTGCAATGCTAAAATGAATAATTGTAAAGGCATTCAAACAGAACGATTTTATCTTTTTAGAAATGGATCCAGGAGCCAAACAGAAGGTTGGAGGGAAGGTGAGGGGTTGTAGCCTTAAATTGGGATAGTTTGTCACAAGGGTCAACCTGTACGTCACAATATTAGGATCTTATGATGTCGTGATCAATATGGACTGGTTGGAACCACATGAGGTGATACTCAACTGTAAGACGAAATGGTTGAGCTTGGTCGATGATGAGAGATATAGACGCGTGATTGTAGGTCAGAGCCAGGGAGTTTCCCTGAGGTTCATATCTTCCTTGCAAATACGGAAGAGCATGCGCAATATATGTAAGCTTTATGCGATCCTTGCATTAAACGAGAAGGGAGTAGAGGAAGGTCTAGAAAACCTTCCGGTGGTGAGAGAGTTTGTGGATGTCTTCCCTGAGGAGTTACCTGGGATGCCACCAAAGAGGGGATTGTAATTTACCATCGACCTAAAATCGGGAACTAAACCGATAGCAAGAACACCTTATCGGTGTTGACCCCAGAGTTACAGGAGTTAAAAATGCAACTAAAGGAGTTAATGGAACTAGGAATTATACGTCCAAGTGTGTCACCATGGGGTGCACCTATTATATTCATATAGAAGAAGGATGGGTCGTGGAGACTCTACATTGACTATCATCAATTGAACAAGGCAACGATCAAGAATCAGTATCTGTTTCCAAGGATTGATTATCTGTTTGATCAGATGAAGGGTGCAACAATGTTTTCAAAGATTGACTTGAGATCAGGGTATCACTAGATACGGATGAAGGAGGATGACATCCCTAAGACCGTATTTAAGATGAGGTTTGGACATTACAAGTTTATTGTTTTACTGTTTGGAGTGACGAACACCCTAGGGTTATTTATGAGTTTGATGAACAAGGTGTTTTGTGAATACTTGGAAAAGTTCGTCCAAGTATTCATTGATGATATTTTGATTTACTCTTGGATGATGGAGGATCATGATGAGCACTTGTGCATGGTACTACAATGTCTACGAGAGAAAAATTATATGGGAAGTTGTCTAAATTATCATTTTATCAATCGAAGATTCACTACTTAGGGAATGTCCTCTCCGACGAAGGTATCAGTGTGGATCCAACAAAGGCCGAGGCTATTATGGAATGGACTACACCAACAAATGTCCCATAAGGATGTAGCTTCATGGGTTTAGTGGGATACTATTGATGGTTCGTCAAGGTTTTTTCGAAGATAGCAAATCCGATCATGAAATTGCAGAAGAAGAATAAGAAGTTTGTTTGGACCAAGAAATTCATGAAGGCATTTTGGAGGCTCAAGGACATGTTGACGAAAGAACCAATACTAAAGTTCCCTGACATGGACGAGGACTTCCTGGTATGCACTGACACATCCAAGGAAGGCTTAGGCGGAGTCTTTATGGAAGATGGTCGAGTGATCGCTTACATCTCGAGAAAGTTGAGAAGGCATGAGTAGAACTATGTGACGCACGATTTGGAGTTTTTAGCCATTGTATATGCCTTGAGAGTTTGGAGACACTACCTGATTGGAAGGAAAATGCAAACTAAAAATGGACCATTGTGGTTTACAACACATATTTACATAAAGCGACTTGAATGTGTGGCAATGATGTTGGTTGGAATTTCTGAGCGAGTACACTTTCGAGAATACTTACATAAAAGGGACAATGAACAGAGTGGTTGATGCATTGACTTGGAGACCACACATATTTTCAGTGATTCCTCTTCAGACGAATCTACGTTAAAAGATTCTAACTTTATAATGTGACGATGAGTGGTACAAAGAGTTCAAGGATTTTATCAGACAAAACACAATGATGGTACCAAAATTTGAGGGATTTACTGTGCACAACGATGAATTATTGAGATTTAAAAGTCCAATTTACGTATCGCCCAATGACGAGTTGAGGAGTTTTATCCTAAAAGAGGCTCATAGAGTAGTGTACATGGCTCACCCGGGAGTCACGAAGATGAGGTTAGACCTTAAACCCTTATTCTTATGTGTTATCACATAAACTTGTCAGAGTCCTGTGGGTTTGTGGTTTCTACCTAAGTCTGTAATTTTTCCCCGGTCTCCCTATTTTCCCAGCCCACAGCTAGTCATCTAAACCCTCGATCATGCAAGTCGCAGCCATGAACACAAACCACAACTTTCCCAATAGTCTTTTTTGGGCTTGAAGCATAAGCAGAAGGCAGTTTTAATATTTAAACAATGAAGATCCATCAGGAAAATCGATCGACGACGTGCGTTTTTCGGAAGGTCAAAATTTGCGTGCAGATTAGCGTCAGAGAAAATGCCCAAGATCAAAGGTAGGGAAAAGATTAAATATGGGTCATAGATCTCATTGGGAGAGATCAACGGTGGAAATTTATCGTGGGATTCAGGAGTTCAGAATATTGTTAAATTTTTTTGTCAAAAGGTCGAAGTCCCAAAGTCTGAAATTAGTGGGAGTCATTCGATCCAGAGGGATGCGTGGCACTAGATATGAAATTTGGATAAAGTCTCGGTGGGAGACTTGGAATGATGAGTGCACATTGTTCCCGAAGTCATGAAGCACCCATAAATTGGGCCCATGATCATAGCCCATGATCATATGAAAAGAGGGCCATATAAAAAGCGTAAGCGCCTATTGAGCATATGACGACTGGGGTTTTTGAGGGAGCGATCTGTTAGAAAAACAGGACCACAGAGCAATAAAAAAAAAATGCGGAAATATAACATAGAAGACACACAATACAAGAGAGACACAGATTTACGTGGTTCACCCAGTGTGGGCTACGTCCACCATAGAAATTGCCAGGT
>JASDQU011029266.1:28649-48301 GCA_032191745.1 Picea mariana
TGATCATGCTCCCAGTGCTTGCAAAATTTCTGAGTATATATAGGCAGTTTTATTATTTTGTTAAGGTCGAATGGTTGAGCTACGATCCCTGCTATTGTAATATTTTGATGAAGAGCACTGGTTCTCTGGTTATGTACTTGATTTGAGACTTCTTGATTAATCTAAGTCAATTTTCTTACCCCATCTTATTTTCCTCTTATACCGAGAGAGTTCATGAATGATTGATTCACATGAATTGTTGTAACTATATTATGATGAATGTTTGATTATAGTGTTGTTATAATTTCTTCAGTTTCTTTGAGATTTGAATTCAAGAGGATACTGCGTTCAAGTTTTCCTCCTTAGGCTGCTGGAAGACCTGAAGTCCATGGTAGACCTTTGCACTCTCCTCACCAAAGTATTCCCTCTATTCGCCCTTACTCCAACTTACTGACTGAAGTTGATTCCAGACCTCAATTTCTTGTGAATGTTATTAGCGATTAAGCTTGTCATGTTCTGGTGGATGGTGATTTTGGCCTAGGTCCATGATTTTGCCTGTCTTTTGCCCCCTCTTGTGCAGACCCGATCATAGATTTCTCCTCCTAGTGTATATTTTCCTTTGTTGTTTGATTTCATATTTTGGTTGACTGGCTTTCCTTGTTAAAATTTTCCTGAGAGATATCGGCCCTGAGCTTTTTTGTTCCCCCTATGGCTGATTACTTCTTTTTTTCCCTCTATTACCATCTCTTTGTTTTTTCCCAAGTCCTAGCCATGTCGTCCAAGTCTTCATTATTTTAGGCTGCAACACTAAGAGCGGTCTTATATGGAATCAAGAGAGCACGGGAATCGAGATTTCAAATGTTGAGAGATTATGCATCAAGGATCGTGAAATCTTGATTCGTGAAGGGGAAGATCTAGGTCATCCATTTGTGAGAAGCAGAGGATCGTTGATTTGACTTCGACAATTTCAGGAATCAGGAATTCAGGGTTCTCTTCGACAAGTGCACCCATAGCTGGAAGCCCTGAAATGCGAAATCTTGATTTCATGATTTCATGAATTAGAGGTTTCCCAGGAGCAACATCTCTTTCTTCCGAAAAACAAACTCGTGAAAGCTCCCAGAAATTGGGCCCACGGTCCTTGTGCCTGTTCATAAAGGAAGCAGATCTGGGAAAAGGGGCTAGCGCTTGTCGCATATTCGACATTTTGTATTGTCAAGGGAATGATCGTGGACGTCCATTTTGAAGTGAGTCTGACCACCGGTCTCAGTGACTGTTTCGTGATTTCAAGCATCACGATATTGAAGCCAAGATGGGGTGAAAAATCCTGAAATGAGAAACCCCAACACATCATGTGGGACAAGCATGAGGTCACGACCCACAATCACATGGGCGATCGAAAACAGACACGCCAAAGGGGTCGAGAGTGTTTGTATTAACATCAGAGGAAGGCAACATGGTTTCAAGGTGTCAAGTTTAACTCAGCAAGTCAGGAGCACCACCTAAGAGAATTCATGGACGTCTGGGCTTGTCCCGATCCCAATAAGGGTGGTTAATGAAGTCAAAGAAGGTGGTTGAAACCTCATTTCAACCATAAATAGGAAGCATGGAAGTATTGGTCGTGGAGGCAGGCTGTCATCCCAAGGTCACCCTGTCATGAAATTTTCCTGCAAAACCCATACTGTCTTAGATTTGTGTCTGACAAAGGAAATCATGTGCAGTCTGACAGAAGGAGAAGAAATGCAAAGGTTTGAATGCAGGGGTCCAATTGCGTCCCTGGGGGATGTTAGCAGTTCTAAGTATATATACTCATGTTTTATATTTTGTATGTGTCGATGGTTGAGCAGAGATCCAGATTGTAAAGATTTAGTAAAAGCCTCTGGTTCTCTGGTTATGTTATGTATTTGAGACTTCTCGTCTAATGAAATTCAGTTTCCTTTTCATATCTCTGTAACGACTGTATTAGAACACTCAGGCATGGAAGATCCAGTCGAGTAGAGTTGTGTTTTTGTGATGTATGTTTGATCATAGTGACACTGCTGTCGGTTTTAATCAGTTCCCCGTGTTGCTTTCCTTCCAACACTGAATGACCCAGGTAGGGACAATCCAGTCGAGCGATTACCATTGAATTGTGATGTATGATTGATTTCAGTTCATGATAATTTCATTTAGTTCCTTGTAGCTCTAAGCCAAGAAGATCTCGTCTTTTGATTTCTCTTCTCCTTTGGCTGCTAAAAGACTAGACATCCACAACAGACCACTTTGTCTTCTTTAGGTTCTTCCCCGTACTCACCACTATCCAACAAATCACTAATTGAAGTTAGACTAAGACATCACTTGTCTATGTATGCCAACCCAGTTTTCTGAGTTAAAGCAATATAATCTTGAGACTGTGTCCATTATACCACCCTTAATTTTATTCATTGTGACATACAAACTGATGGGTACTGGGCTTACCTCTTCTGCAATCTAGAGGTGACTTCTGGCGCTAAAATTTCTTGCGTCATTGTCGGGGATGAAATTGAAGATTTTTCCTGGGATTGAATGACAAAGACTACTAGTTCTGAATGTACATCATAACTTAGTACATTAAAGATTGCAGCTATGCACCTGGTGACTCCACTATGGTGACTCCATTGAGGCGGATCCACCGACGACTCCACTGTTTCAACTGTGGCTTCTAGAAGTAGACACATGAGTTCTACTCCATAGCTACCTTTAGCAACACCTAAAGCTCACCTAGAGAAAATTGTCAGAAAGGTAAAGGCCCTCCGAGAAGGTACTTCTACTATTGAACCAGGTATTTCTGATAATTTCCATTGTCCTTCTTTAGAAACTCCAATTTATGCTTCTCATTCCCCTATTATACCTTCTATTGGAGTTTCCCGAACTTTAAATTTTGGGAGTGTTCCTGTTGATTTTTCCCCTCTTGGTCAGGGATTGGAGGGAGAAACCCTTATGTCTCCTCTCTGTCCTAAAATTGTACCGTGGTTTAGACCCAGCGCATCTCAAGATTTTCCCACCCTGAGCTTTACCACTCCTCATCCTGTTGTTGTTGCTACAGATGGAGAAACCTATTTTCCTTCAGCCCTTTGGCCTTTTCTTCGAATCCTCTACTGCTTTCCTTTCCTCCTAGAGGTTTAGTCCTAGTCTCCCCAATTTGAACCCCTTATCCTCCTAATTCTCCTCCACCTCATATCCATATGGCAGGTGCTAATCCCCCTAGAAATAGAATGGATGCCATAGTGGTTGCAATATATGCCCCTCTAGTCCTACCTCATCCAATGAATTCCCTCCCTGCTAGAGATTACCTAAAATATATGCCTAAGTTCACTGGAGAGGGGGACATAACTGCTGAAGAGCACCTTACTGCCTTCTATAGTTATGCAGAGAATCTAAATATTGAAAATGAAGACGTCTGGATGAGAGTCTTTGTCTAGAGCCTTGATGGTGAGGTTGGGAAGTGGTTTAGGGGATTAACCCCTAGATCTATTGCTGGTATCGAGGCTCTAGATGATGCCCTATTGAGACAATGGGGGGATAAAAGGGACTTTATGTATTATATCACAGAGTTTGGGTCCCTGAAGAGAAAAGAGGGAGAATCTGTTTCTAATTTCTCCAAAAGATTCAACAAGATGTACAATAAGATCTCTGTTGAGATAAATCCTATAGAAGCCTCTGCCAAAATCACTTATGCTAGTGCTTTTGACCTTGATTTCTGCCTCCTTCTCGGGGAAAGAAGATCTACTTCCCTGGCTCATATGAAAGATGCAGCCTTGGAAGTAGAATCCAATGTATTGGCAGTTGATAGAATTAGGAGAAAAGTTGACAGAGACAGAGGAAGAGGAAGATCTAAGGCCTCAACCTCTAGTTCTTCTACATCCTACCCTCAAGTAGATGAATTAACCAAGATGGTGAAGTCCCTATCTGCAGGAATGGAGAATATGAAATTCGAAGGGAAGCAAGGTTATAAGAATGTCCCAAATATTGATAACTGAGGAATCTTCAGGAGGCTAACTAACAATGCTCCTCAGATTATGACAAGGGAGAAGAGGGACAGATATACAAGCGATCATAAAATATAGAATCCCCTTCAAAATAACGTTGTTATTGATGAGGAAAGGTAAGAAGAGGAGCTTGACCTTGAAATTCACTGTATTGGAGACACCTCCCCATTTCCCCATTTGACTCAATCCGCATGCAAGGAATCCTTCCTGAACAGTCAAATAAATGAGATAAGCAAGGGAGAAAAGGACAATACCAGTCCCAACAAATACAAACTCTGGTCCAAGAGAAAAATAGAAGAGTTTGACATCCCTACTCAGCCTCCCAGAGCAGAGAAGCCTACTAAGAAGCCAACAAATACCATTAAGGAAAAGAAATCTCATAATCCCTCACCAATAGCCAAAGACCTTGTCCCAGAGGTGAGATAAATTATGAAACCCCCTTCCTCCTTTAGCTTTGAGCATGAAATTCAGAAGATCAAAATCCATGTCCCCCTGGCAGAGATAGTCAAGCACAAAGACTTCAAAAGGTCCCTCTTTAAGTTGTTATAGCCCGAACCACCCTATCATTCCACAAACTCAGTAAACCTCCAAGACAAAAAGCCTGTAGTCATCTTAGGTCCTATGGTATAAGACAAAGATGATTCATCCCCTCCCTTCTACACATCCATGAACATACATGACAAGGTGTTTCACAACTGTCTGATGGATTTAGGGGCTTCCCATAATCTCATGCTCAAAACTTCCATGGAAGAATTAGTACTGGAAGTCACAAAGGCTTATCATGATTTGTATTCTTTTGACTCAAGGAGACTCCAATGTCTTGGGGACATAAAAGATTTGGTGGTAACCTTGTTTCAGCTGCCTATGAAAAGTGTGGTCATGGATATCATGGTGGCTGATGTTCCTTCCAAGTTTGGCATGTTGTTGTCAATATCTTGGATAAAAATACTTGGGGGAACCTTGCATATGGAACTCACATATGCTACCATTCTAGTCTTTGGAGGGAAGCATAGGAGACTGTAAAAAGAAGCTCAATTGGCCTACATTATCAGTGATGAAGCCGATCCTACCAATCATCCTATATTTTCCTTTGATATTGATTCAGGTTCTAGTATGTTGCATATCACTGACGCTCTTGAGCCCCCTCTTGAAATAAGAAAGCCTATTGCTCTCTATGAATATTCTCATCCAATTACCTCTATTTGGAAAATGTTCTTTGATGGAGCTTCTTCTAAAGAAGGTGTTGGTGCTGGGGTAGTTTTTGTTTCCCCTGCTCAAGAAACTACATCTCTGTCGTACAAATTAGAATTTGAAGCTACCAATAATGTGGCAGAGTATGAAGATATTGTTTTGGGCTTAAGGGATGTAAAAGACATGGGGATTGAAAAGATATATATGTTTGGATATGATGAACTAATTATCCAGTAAATCAGAAACATTTATTAGGCCAAACACCCTCGGCTTAGGAGTTACAGAAATGAAGTATGGGACGTCATTGACAATTTTTTCCTAGATTTCAACATATCATTTATTCCAAGAGGAGAAAACATGGTGGCTGATTCTCTGGCTGTTTTGGCAAGAAATTTTAGAGTTAATCTGCCACCTAAACTCAAGTATGATGTAAAAGTGAAATATAGACCCTCTATACTTGAAAATGTCAAGCATTGGAAAGTGTTTGAAGATGATTATGAAATCAAAAGATTCCTGGAGACTGTTGATGAGGTTTCAACATTACATGATGATCAAGATCCTGATCCCAAAATAAATCCTCATACTAGTGTGTTTCTGAACAAAATTATTGACCATCATATTGTTCAATTGCCCAACAATCATATTCCAAAAGGACTGGTTCCATTGGAAAGATTATTTGACAAAAATGGTGTGGGAGTGAAGGGTAAAATCTCAAATGATGATGCTGATGCAACAGAGTGCAACATTGGCACAGAGAAGGAGCCAAAGTTTGTCAAATTGTCAAGCAGCTTTACAGGAAAGTAGAGGGCCGAGTATGCTGAGTTATTAAAGGAATTTTATGATGTATTTTCTTGGACCTATGAAGACCTCAGAACATATGACACATATTTCATTGAACATAAGATTCCATTGAAAGAGGAGGCCAAACCATTTAGGAAGAAATTAAGACAGATAAACCCTATGTTGTTTCCTATAATGGAAAGAGAGGTAAAGAAGCTACTGGATGCCCAAATCATCATACCCTTGAGATATTCAGAGTGGGTGGCCAACCTGGTCCCGGCAAGGAAGAAGAGTGGAGAAATCATACTTTGTGTCGATTTTAGAAACCTGAACAGGAGCTCAAAGAAAGACAACTACCCCTTGTCGAAGATGGAATACATATTACAAAGGGTAATTGGCGCATCAAGGATATCCATGATTGATGGATTTTTGGGCTACAATCAGATCTCTGTCCTGCCTAAGGAAAAAGAAAAAATGGCCTTCACCACTCCTTGGGGTACGTTCATGTATGCCAAAATTCCCTTTGGATTGATGAACGCAGGGGTGACCTTTCMRCGAGCCATGGATATAGCTTTCATTGGACAAAGGGACAAGTTCATGGTCATCTATCTAGATGACATTACAATTTCCTCTAGGTCTAACAAAGAGTACTGTGAGCATTTGAGAAGGGAGTTCCTAAAATGCAAAAAGTTCGATCTCTCCTTAAATCCCAAAAAATATTTGTTTTCCATGAAGGAGGGAAATTTGTTGGGCCACATAGTATCATTCGAAGGAGTCAAGATTGATCCCAGCTAAGTTGAAGAAATTCAAACCTTCTCACTCCCAATATCTAAGAAAAAATTCCAATCTTTCTTGGGAAAAATTAATTTTCTAAGGAGGTTTGTTTCTGATTTTTTTGAGATGGAAAATCTTATAACAACCCTTTTGAGGAAGGGAAATGAAGTTAAATGGACTATTGAATCTCAAAATTCCTTTGATCTGATAAAGAAGGCCTTTACTGAGGCACCCATGATTATCAGTCCCAATTACTCAAAGGATTTCTTTATTTTCTCATTTTCTTCATTTGACATTGTAGCGGTTGTTCTGTTACAGAGGAATGTTGAAGGGTTGGAGCAACCCATTTCCTTTTTTAGTCGAGCATTGAGAGATGCTGAGGTAAAATATGACATTATGGAAAATCAGGCCTACGCTTTGGTTAAATCTCTCAAATCTTTCAAAGCCTATGTCCTGCAGTAAAAAATCACTGCATATTTCCCTTCAACTTTCATGAAGGAAATTCTCATTCAGCTGGACATAGATGGAAGGAGGAGCTGACATGGATTACCAAAATCCTTGAATTTGACCTGGAGATAAAGCCCACCAAATTGATTAAAGGTCAAGGTTTATCCAAACTGCTGGCCAAATATAATTGCAAAGCCTTGGGGGTAAGCTTCATCAACGAATGCTCATAAAATCAGTAGGTTGAACCATATGATACAAATGCTCAGGCATACCCCCCATTAGTAGGATTCCCTTGGTACAAGGATGTCATATATTTTATACAAGAGTTGTGCCCCCCTGATGGCATGCAAAGGAACAAGGCAAGAGATTTAAATCTCAAAGCCATTAAATACTACCTTGTTGGTAAAAAATTATATTGGAAAGACCCCCTGGGGGTACTTCTAACATATGTATACCCACACAAAGAACAAAGTATTATGTCAGACTTTCATGATAGTTCATGTGGGGGGCATCAATTCTAGAAAATGATGGTAAATAATATTCTCAGGGCTGGTTATTTCTAGCCCACTCTGTTCACTAATGTTTGCACAAAAGTCAGAGCCTATGCAAAATGTCAGAAATTATCAGGAAAGAAGCAGCTAAAGCCCCTGCCATTGAAACCTGTGATTGTTTCAGGGCCCTTCCAGCAGTGGGGCCTAAACTTCATTGGGGAGATTCATCCTACATCCAGTGGACATCATAGATGGATCCTGACGACCACATATTATTTTACCAAGTGGATAGAAGCTATCCCCACAAGGAGCACGTCCCACAAGGTAATCATCAACTTCCTGGAGGATATCATAGAAAGGTTTGGTTGTCCGAGAATAATTGTCACCGATAACACTACATCTTTCAAAGCTAAACCATTGATCCGATTCTCTGAGAAGTTTAGAATTGCATTGATCCACTCTACCCCCTACTATCCGCAAGGAAATGGATTAGCAGAGTCCTCTAAAAAAGCCTCACCAAAATCATCAAAAGACTTTTAGAGGACAACAAGAAAGCATGGGATTCAAAGCTCAAATTTTCTTTCTGGGCTGATAGAGTGACAGCTAAATGGTCTCTGGGCATCTCTCCTTTCCATCTTGTATATGGGATTGAAGCAATTTTTCCCTCTCAGCTCACCTTGCCAGTAGAAAAGTTCTTCAAAGACTTCCAGGAAGAGCCCAATGATATGATCAGAAGGATTCATCAACTGGTAGAAGTACAAAATACTAGAGAGCAAGTGATGGACAAAGCATGTGACCATCAGCAGAAAATCAAGCAGGCCTTTGACAGGGAGAGCAAAAAAGAGGATTTTTGACTCAGAGAGCTAGTGCTCAGATGCGATGTTCCCAGACAAGACAAGGGAAAGCATGGTAAATTTGAGGTCCTTTGGAACAGACCCTTCAATATTTCTGAGACATTTCCAAATAATACTTATAGGTTGTAGAATCTGGAGGGTGGTGAATTTTTTGTTGGCCCTGTAAATGGGCACTTCTTGAAAAGGTTTTTTGTTTAAAAGTCACAGTCGACATCCCACCATTGTAAATATCATTCATGTTTTATGTTTATTCTTGTTTTAAATAGGAGACTCCATAACCCAAAGAAAGGCACTGGAGCTATGTGTTCTTGGCAGCTCACAGGGAGCATGCCATCCCCCATGGAGCCAAATGTTAGTGATTAAGTTTTTCATGCTCTGGTTGATGGTGATTTTGTCCTAGGTCTGTGATTTTGCCTATATTTTACCCCCTTTTGTGCATACCCGATCATAGATTTCTCCTCTCGGTGTATATTTTCCTTTGTTGTTTGCTTTCAACCTTTGATCGACTGGTTTTCCTTGTCAAAATTTTCCTGAGAGATATTGGCCCCAAGATTTTATGTTCCCCTTATCGCCAATTACTTCTATTTTTTCCTCTATTACCGAGTCTTTGTTTTTTCCCAAGTCCTAGCCATGTCGTCCAAGTATTCATTATTGCAGGCCGTAGCACTGAGAGCGATCTTATATGGAATCAAGCGAGTGCGAGAATTGATATTTCAAATGTTGAGAGATTATGCATCAAGGATTGCAAAATCATGATTCGCAAAGGGGAAGATCTAGGCTATCCTTTTTTGAGAAGTAGAGGGACGTTGATTTGACTTCGGCGATTTCAAGAATTGGGATTTTGGGGTTCTCATCGACAAGTGAACCCATAGCCCGAAGCCCCGAAATGCAAAATATTGATTTCATGATTTCGCGAATCGGAGGTTTCCTAGGAGCAACATCTCTTTCTCCTGAAACGTGAAATTGAAAAAGCTCCCAAAAATTGGGCCCACAGTCCTAGTGCCTGATCACAAAGGAAGAAAGTTTGGGAAATGGGGCTAGCGCTTGTCACATAGTCAACATTTCCTATTGTCAATGGAATGATCGTGGTTGTCCATTTTGAAGTGAGTCTGACCACTGATCTCAGCGACCATTTCGCGATTTCAGGCATCGCTATATTGAAGCCAAGTTGGGGTGAAAACTCCTGAAATGAGAAAGCCTGAAACATCATGCGGGACAAGCATGAGGTCATGACCCGCAGTCACATGGGGTGGTTGAAAAGAGCCACACCAAAGGGGTCGAGAGTGTTTGTATTAACAACAGAGGAAGGCAACATGGTTTCAAGGTGCCAAGTTTAACTCAACAAGTCAGGAGCGTCACCTAAGAGCATTCATGGATGTCTGGGCTCATCCTGATCCCAATAAGGGTAGTTAATGAAGCTGAAGAAGGTGGTTGAAACCTTGTTTCAACCATAAATAGGAATCATGGAAGAACCGGTCGTGGAGGCAGGCTGTCTACCCAAGGTCACCCTGTCATGAAATTTTCTTGGAAAATCCATACTATCTTAGATTTGTGTATGACAAAGGAAATCCTATGCAGTCTGACAAAAGGAGAAGAAACAAAAAGCTTTGAATGTAGGGGTCCAATTGCGTCGCTGGGGGATGTTAACAATTCTTAAGTGTTGATGGTTGAGCGGAGCTCACAATTGTAAATCTTTAGTAAAAGCCTTTGGTTCTCTGGTTATGTTATGTATTTGACACTTCTTGTCTAATGAAAGTCAGTTTCCTTTTCATCTCTTTGTAATGGCTATATTACAACACTTAGGCATGGAAGATCTAGTCGAGGATATTTGTGTTTGTGTGATGTATGTTTGATCGCAATGACACCGCTATCAGTTTTAATCAGTTCCCTGTGTTTCTTTCCTTTCAACACTAAATGACCCGGGCATGGATGATCCAGTCGGGCAATTACCATTAAATTTTGATGTATGATTGATTTCAATTCATGATAATTTCATTTAGTTCCCTGTAGCTTTGAGCCAAGAAGATCTTATCTTTCGAGTTCTCTTCTCCTTTGGCTACTGAAAGACCAGATCTCCACAACAGACCACTTTGTCTTCTTTAGGTTCTTCTACCTACTCACCACTATGCAACAAATAAATGATTGAAGTTAGACTAAGACCTCACTTGTCTATGTATGCCAACCCAGTTTTCTGAGTTAAATAAATATAATCCTGAGACTGTGTCCATTAGACCACCCTTAAATTTATTCATTGTGACATAAAAATTGATGGGTACTGGGCTTACCTCTTCCGCAATCTAGAGGTGACTTTTGGTGCTAACACATGCTAGTCCATTTGACCTCTTAAAACTCAATTACACTCACATAAACGGATTGGTACTGGGATTACCTTGTATGAAATCTGAAGGTGACTTATAGTGCTAACATTTCTAGCGTCGTTTCCATGAAAATTGAAGACATTTCCCTGGGATAGAACGACAAAGAAAATTTGATTATGAAGGTGCATCAGATATTAGTACCATTAAATATTTCAACTTGCACCTAATGACTCCACTATTTTGACTCTATTGTTTTAGTTCTGGCTCCTAAAGGAATACACACGAGGTCCACTCTATTGCTGGCTCTAGCAACGCTTGAAGCTGACCCAGAGGAAATTATCAGAAAGGGAAATACTGCTCAAAAAGGTACCTCCACTACTATACCAAGTTTTTATGATAATTTTCATAATCCCTCTTTACAAACTCCAGTAACTGTTTCTGATTCTCCTATTATACAAACTGCTGGAGTTTCAAGAAATTTAAATTTTGGGAGTTTTTCTGTTGATTTCTCCTCTCCTATTCTTGGTTTGGAAGCAGAGATCTTCGACACCCCTGTCTCTCCCAAAGTTGTGAAGTGGTTTAGACCCAGGACCTTAGAAGACTTTCCTACTCTATAATTTACTACTCCTCCTCCTATTAGAGTTGTTGTAGCTACAGAAGGAGAAACCTTTGTTCCCTCAAGCCAGGGATGATTTTAAGGATGGAAATTTATTTTAAAATGTAGAAACCTTGGTGAATCTTACTAATCTTTCATATGCCAACTATAAATGATTGGCAATATTTTTGTAAAAATATTCAAATTTCTAAGGATTTTATATAGTTTTTATAAAATTTTGGTGATTTTTAAGGTAAAATAATTTTATCCTATAAAATTTGGGCGAATAATTTTTAAAATAGAGAATCTCATTTTTGGAAAAACCATGGAAAATTATCCCATGAGTGAAATTTAGCCCCTAAAATCATCCCTGCCTCAAGCCCATTATATTTATCTCCCAGAAGCACTGTCCTAGTTTCACCTGTCTGAACTCCATCCCCTCCAGGTTCCCCTTCGTTTCACATCCAAATGGTAGGTGATAATACCCCCAAAAATAGAATGGATTCTATAGTGGCTTCTAGGTACACTCCTCTTATTATGCCTCAACCTCTGAGTGCTCTCCCAGCTGATGTCTACCTTAAAAAATTTCCCAAGCTCACAGGTGAGGGGGATATAACTGTAGAGGAGCACCTTGCAACCTTATATAGTTAACATGACAATTATGTCATTGTGATTGAAGATGTATGGATGAGAATTTTTGTTCATAGCCTTGATGGAGAGGCCAGGAAATTGTTCAGGGCTTTGCCCCCTGGATCTATTGATGGGATTAAAGCCCTTGATGAAGCCTTCTTAAAGAATTGGGGTGATAGAAAGGATTTCCTTTACTATATTACAGAGTTCGGATCACTGAATAAAGGGGAAGGGGAATCTGTTTCTGACTTCTCAAAGAGGTTTAATATAATGTATAATAAAATTCCCACCGAAGTTAAGCCTATAGAAACCTCTGCAAAGATTACTTATTCTAGTGATTTTGACCCTGATTTTCGCCTTCTGTTAAGAGAAAGAAGAGCTACCTCCTTAGATCATATGAAATATGCAACCATTGAAGTAGAATCTAATATATTGGCAGTTGATAATATTAGGAGTAAGGTAGATAGAGACAAAAGAAAAGGTAGGTATGAAGGTTCAACTTATAGTTCCTTTGCTGCCCTCCCTCAAATGGATGAAGTAACCAAACTACTAAAGTCACTTTCTGCTAGTATGGAAATATTTGAATTAGAAGAAAAGAAGAGTTATAGAAATCCCCAAATTGATAATAATAGGGGTAGCTTCAAAAGACCAATTAATGCCCCTCAGAAAATCCAAAGAGATTAGAGGAACAGCGACCGAGATGATCAGAAAATCCAAACTCCTCTCCAAACTAACCTGGTTACCAATGAATATGGAGAGGAAGAATATTTTGATCCTGATATCCATTGCCTTGGAGATACCTCTTCATCCTCTCATTTAAACCAGGCTACATATGAAGAAGCCCTCATGAGTAATCAACTGAATGAGCTGAGAAAAGGAGAAAATACCAGCAACGATATGAATAGATATAACCTCCAATCCAAGAAGAAGGAAGGAAATCCTGACACACCTGAATGGCCTGCTAGAGTTGAGAAACCTTCTAGAGATATAGCAGATAAAAACAAAGAAAGGAACGCACAGAGCTCACCAACAGTGGTCAAAATTCTTGTCCTAGAGGTGAAGGAGATTATAAATCCTCCCTCCCCTTATATCTTTGAGCATGAGATTCAAAATATTAGAATCCTTATACCTCTCTCAGATTTAGTCAAGCATGAGGATTTCAAAAGGTGCCTATAAAAAAAAATTCATCTCGAACTTGCATCTCACTCCACAGACTCAGTTAATCTCCAAGATGAAATGCCAGCTATCATATTAGGGATTTTGGTAGAGGATAGAGATGACCCCTCCCCTCCCTTCTATACCTCATTGAACATCCATGATAAGGTGATTCATAACTTCTTGATGGATTCAGGGGCATATCACAATCTTATGCCTAATATTGTCATGGAAGAGCTCGGGTTGGAGGTTACAAAATCCTACCATGACCTATAGTCTTTCGACTCCAAGAAGGTAAAAGTGCCTTGGGTCTATCAAAGACCTAGTCATTTATATGTTTCAGCTACCAATGAAGAGCGTGGTCATGGATATCGTAGTGGCTGATGTTTCCCTTAAGTTTGGGATGCTCCTATATAGATCTTAGATAAAGAGACTGGGGGGAACCTTGCAGATGGACCTTTCATATGCCACCATTCCTATGTTCGGGGGTGAAAAAAGGATACTTTACAGGGGAAGCTCAATTGGACTACATCATTAGTGATGAAACAAACCCCACCAACCATCCTATTTTTTCTCTTGACACTGATTCAGGATCCAGCATATTGCATCTCACTGATGCTCCTGAACCTCCTCTTGAAATCAGAAAGAAACCCATCACTTTTTGTGAAACCCCTCCTCCAACTACCTCTGTTTGGAATATGTTCTTTGATGGAACCTCTTCTAAGGAAGGTGTTGGTGCCAGAGTGGTCTTTGTTTCACCTTATCAAGAGACTATAGATTTTTCCTACAAGCTAGAATTTGAGGCTACCAACAACATGGAAGAATATGAAGCTCTTGTTTTAGGTTTAAGGGATGCAAAGGACATGGGGATTGAGGAGATATCAGTATTTGGTGATGGAAAACTAATTGTTCATCAGATCAAAGGTATTTACCAAGATAAGAATCCTAGGCTCAGAGCTTACAAGAACAAAGTGTGGGACCTAGTTGACAGTTTCTTCTTGGCTTTCAACATTTCATTTATTTCAAGAGAGGATAATACCATGGTTGATTCTTTGGTTGTTTCAGTAGGCCATTTCAGAGTCCCATTGCCACCAAAACTCAAGTATGATGTAGAGGTAAAATATAGGCCCTCTGTACCTGACAATGTCAAGCATTGGAAGGTGTTTGAGGATGACCTAGAGCTCAAAAAAATCCTTGAGTCTGTTGATAAATTTTATGCATTACATATAGATCAAGATCATGAATCTGAAAATAATCCTCAGGCTGACGTTCTTCTAAGAAAAATCGCCCATCATAATATTTCTCAGTTACCTAGCAATCATATTCCAAAAGGACTAGTTCCTTTGGAAAGAATATTCGATGGCAGTGATGTGGCAGCGAAGGTTAAAGGTTTAGCTAATGATGTTGATGTAGCTGAGTACAATATTGGTACAAAGAAGAATCCAAAATTTGGCAAGTTGTCAAGCAGCTTGTCAAGGGAACAAAGGGTTGAATATGTAGAGATGTTAAAAGAATTTGTTTATGTGTTTTCCTGGACATATGAAGATATCAGAACATATGACACAAGTTTCATTGAACATAAGATACCATTGAAGGAAGAGGCCAAACCTTTTAGGCAGAAATTGAGACAAATAAATCCTATGTTGCTGCCTATTGTGGAGAAAGAGGTGAAAAAGATTTTGGATGCCTAGATTATCATCCCTCCGAGGTATTATGAATGGGTGGCCAACTTGGTTCCAGTGAGAAATAAGAATGGAGAAACCAAACTTTTTGTCAATTTCAGGAACCTGAACAGAAGCTCTAATAAGGAAAATTACCCCCTTCCAATGATGTATCACATATTACAGAGGGTGACTGGTGCATCTAGGATGTCAATGATTGATGGTTTTTTTGGATACACTTATATTTATGTCTTGCCTAAAGATAGAGAGAAGACAACCTTCCCTACTCCTTGGGGTACATTCATGTACGCTAAGATGCTCTTTGGATTGATGAACGCAGGGGTAACCTTCCAACAAGTTATGGACATTTCATTTATTGGGGAATAGGACAAGTTTGTGGTCATCTATTTGGATGACATAACAATGTTCTCACAATATGATGAAGAACATCATGACCATTTGAAAAGGGTCTTTTTTAAATGTAGAAAGTTTGGTCTCTCTTTAAATCCAAAGAAGTCATTATTTTCCATGAAAGAGGGGAAACTATTGGGGCACATTGTGTTATCTGAGGGGGTAAGGATTGATCCAAGTAGGGTAGAAGCTATCCAAACTTTGTCACTCCCTAGATCCAAGAAAGAAGTTTAGTCTTTCTTGGGGAAAATTAATTTTTTGAGAAGGTTTGTTTCAAATTTTGCTGAGTTGGTAAAGTTTATCACAGCCATGTTGAGGAAAGGAAATGAAATCAAATGGACTTCTAAATCTCTTAACTCTTTTGACCAAATAAAGAAGGCCTTGACTGAAGCACCCATACTCATTAGTACTAACTACTCCAAGGAGTTTCTGATTTTTTTTTTTGCTTCATTTGACACAGTAGAAATTGTTTTATTGCAGAAAAATATCGAAGGGTTAGAGCATCCCATTTCCTTTTTTAGTAGGGCACTGAGAGATGATGAAATAAAGTATGACATCATGGAAAAGTAGGCCTATTCTTTGGTTAAAGCTCTCAAATCTTTTATATTTTATGTGCTACATTAAAAATTCATTGCATATGTCCCTTCAATCTCTGTGAAGGAGATCGTCATTCAGCCTAACATAGATAGAAGAAGGAGCAAGTGGATTTTCAAAATCCTTGAATTTGATCTTGAAGTAAAGCCTACCAAATTGGCTAAAGGTAAAGGTTTAGATAGGTTGCTAGTTGAATCTAATTATAAATCCTTGGGGGTCAATTTCATCAACAGTTGTTCAAAATTCAGAGAATCAACAAGCTAAGTTGTCTCATGAAGATCCTAAAGTCACACCCCCATTGGCAGTATGCACTTGGTACAAAGACATTATATTTTTCCTACAGAAGTTGCAGCCTCCTGATGGCATGGAAAAGAGAAAGGTAAGAGATTTGAAGATCAAATCAATTAAATATTGTCTGATTGATCAGGTCTTATATTGGAAAGACCCTTTAGGAGTGTTGTTGAGATGCCTATACCCACAAGAAGCTTAAAATATTATATTTGATTTTCATGATAGTTTATGTGGGGGGCATCACTTCTGGAGAACCACAGCCTACAAAATTCTCAGGGCTGGGTATTTTTGGCCTAGCCTCTTTACTAATGTTTGTGCAAAGATCATGGCTTGTATTGAGTGTCAGAAATTCTCTAGAAAGTAGCAACTCAAGTCTTTACCACTAAAGCCTGTGGTAGCTTTAGGGCCCTTTTAGTAGTTGGGCCTATATTTTATTGGGGAAATTCATCCTTCTTAAAGTGGCAAACATAGGTGGATATTGACTGCCACAAACTACTTTACTAAGTGGATAGAGGCAATCCCCACAATAAATGATTCCCACAAAGTAATCATTGGTTTTCTTGAGGATATTATGGCAAGATTTGGTTGTCCAAATAGATTTGTCACTGATAATGCTGCAGCTTTCAAGGCTAAACCATTGATTAAGTTTTGTGAACAGTTTGGAATCACATTGATTCACTCTACTCCTTAATATCCCCAAGGGAATGGACTACCAGAGTCCTCTAACAAGAGCCTTATTAAGATCATCAAAAAGACTATTAGAGGACAACAAGAAGGCATGGGATTCAAAGCTTAAATTTTCTTTATGGGCTGATAGAGTGACAACAAAGACATCCCTTGGTGTCTCTCCTTTCTAGCTTGTGTATGGAGTTGAGGCCATCTTTCCCTCTCAACTCACCTTACCTTTGGTAAAATTATTCCAAGATTATCAAGAAAAACCAGATGATATGATCAGAAGAATACAACAACTAGTAGAAGTGAAGCAGACGAGGGAACAAATTTGTGTTAGTATTTTTTGATGATATACTAATCTATAGAAATTCTTGGGAGGATCATGTTCGACATGTTGACATGATGCTACAACTACTAAAGGAGAAACAACTATATTCCAAACCATCAAAATGTTTATTTGGGGTGAAGGAGGTAGAGTATTTGGGTCATATTGTATCTCATGAAGGTGTCAAGGTAGACCCTTACAAGATTAAGGCCATGATGGACTGGTCGATTCCCAAAACATTGAAGAATCTTAGAGGATTTTTGGGTTTGATATGTTACTACCACAAGTTTGTTTATAACTACTGAAGAATATTATCACCTTTAACAACAT
Organism: Picea mariana; assembly: GCA_032191745.1. Lineage (NCBI taxonomy): Eukaryota > Viridiplantae > Streptophyta > Pinopsida > Pinales > Pinaceae > Picea > Picea mariana. The sequence goes on from JASDQU011029266.1 coordinate 46,152, forward strand.
TAACTAATAATGATGCATTTCCATGGACTCCAGAGGAAACTTAATATTTTGAACAAATTAAATATGCGATGTGAGAAACTCATATCTTGACCACACCAGAATTTACAAAAACCTTTATTGTGGAATGTGATGCCTCAAGAAATGGCATTGGTGTTGTTATAATGCAAGAAAAAAGGCCCCTTGCTTTTTAAAGTCAGACACTCAAAGGAAAGGACTTACAAAAACCCATTTATGAGAAAGAAATGATGGAAATACTACATGCATTGAAGCAATGGTGCCCTTACCTAATGGGTAGGCACTTCAAGTTCAAAACATATCATGATAGTCTTAAATACTTTTTGGAACAAAGACTATCCTCAGAAGAACAACAAAAATGGGTGACCAAGATGTTAGGTTATGATTTTGAAATCATCTACAAAAAAGGGACGATAAATGTTGTGGTAGATGAAATCTCAATAAAGGATGAAGATATTGAGGACTTTCTCTATGTTATCTCGATCATCCAACCCCATTGGATAATAGAATAAAGGGATTAATGGAAGAAGGATGAAAATGTGTGGGCTCTCATTCAAAGGTTTCAACAGGATTCTAGTGCATCAGATACATTTACATAGAAAAGCGATTCATTATGGTACAAATATCGCTTATATTTATGTAAGAACTCCCAACTCAAACAAAAGGTACTCTTGGAATTACACACCTTTCCAGTAAGAGGGAACTCAAGATTTTTTAAAACCTAACATAGGGTCAAGAAGGAATTTTTTTGGGATGGCCTTAAAACTGATGTTCAAAGGTTTGTGGTAGAATTTTTGGTTTGTCAAAAAAATAAGGTGGAAACAATTAAGACCCCAGGTATTTTACAACCATTAACCATCCCAAGTCATCATTGGGAGTAGGTTTCCATTGATTTCATCACATGGTTACCAAAGTCTGAAGGAAAGAGTGTCATCATGGTGATTGTTGATAGACTGACCAAGTACACACACTTTTGTGCACTCTCTCATCCTGTCAAAATCAATGGGAACCTAGGCTTGAGCATTGCTTATGTGTCCTAGAGGTCCTAACCTTGCAGGGTAGGATAGGAGGGTAGTTGTTTTTATTTTGTCTAATTGATTTTCACATGTTGCATTCGGTTGCATGATGTTCTAGTATGTTGGGTCATTATGTTTTTTTTTACCTAGTTCCATGAATCGTGGTCTTCATGGAGTTTTGTTGTTTGACTATTGTTGTTGTTACTTCCCTTCTTTAAAAAATAATAATAAAAAAAAAAATTCACTTGTCATGCGTCGCATGTTGTCGCAACGACGGGGGTCGTTACATATCGTATCAGAGAAGGTTCGACCCACGACTTGGGATCAGTATGACTTATGTTGATTATATATTTGATTATGATGTTGCTAATTAAATTGAATTGTATTCATGCAGGTAATCGTGGTGCTAGGGAAGGGGGCGCGATGCCCCCAGTAGCATCCATGCCTGAGGGGTCTAACCCCCTGGGAGACGAACAAGTTGTCGGGCAGGAATAGATAGTTGTGGGTGATGTGGTTGGGTTGATGAGCTCCTTATAGAGAATGTCTGAGGCATTGATCAGTCGTTTGGATAGAGATGAGGCCAAGGCACCGACACACCCTGAGGGTCCACCGCGTGCTCCAGTCGGTACTGGTAGCATTCACCAAGAACTCGAGAAGGTCAATTTTCCCAAGTTCTTTGGTGCCCCGGACGGCGCAGGTGTCAAGGCATGGTTGGAGAATATGGCGATGTTTGTTTCACTTCGCGACTATACCACCAACATGAAGGTCTACTTGGCGGTCTTTCAACTGAAGGGGAGAACTCTTCTATGGTGGAATATGCTCCTGCCACAATTGAACATGGAAGTCAAATACGTATCATGGGAACTGTTCAAGGAACAGTTCGGGGTGAGGTATCTATCGGAGGAATTCATTGAGTGTCAGCTCAACGAGTTCAACGCCTTTCGATAGGGTAGTCGTACGGTGCCCGACTATGAGCCTCATTTTATGGTGTTGATTTGGTATGCTCTGCACCTGAATACCAAGAAGATTAAGGTCAACAAGTTCGTGTTTGGCCTTAATGTCATCATTCGTGTGAAGGTGAGGATTTTGATGCTTCAAATCTTGCATGATGTTGTCCAG
>JASDQU011029266.1:48351-59947 GCA_032191745.1 Picea mariana
GCCCGACTATGAGCCTCATTTTATGGTGTTGATTTGGTATGCTCTGCACCTGAATACCAAGAAGATTAAGGTCAACAAGTTCGTGTTTGGCCTTAATGTCATCATTCGTGTGAAGGTGAGGATTTTGATGCTTCAAATCTTGCATGATGTTGTCCAGAAGGCCCTCATAGCAGAGGAGGAACTTATCAGTGGGGGTCAGAGTAGGACTCTAGTGAGACCAGTGGGACAGGCGTCATCTGGTGCGTAGTAGCACCGGACACCAGCTAGACATTCACCAGGATATCGTGGCTTCTAGAGAGGATCCACTTTCACTACACCTTGACAACCAGCGCCTCAGCAGCAGACTCCTTACAGAGCATCGGAGCAGCATCGAATGTAGCAACAACAGTTTAGGGCTATTTAGCAGAACATACCATGGTTTCAGGTCGGTGGGCCGTCATCTTCTAATTATGGTACCAAGACTACTAGACCGAAGAAAGGGTGCTAGAAATGTACAGAGCCACATTACCAATGTGATTGCTGAGTGGAGAGGACCAAATCATATGGATCAGTTGGACCCACTACCATGGGAGATTTGGAAAAGGCCCATCNCTCTCGAATGTTCTCCAGATGTCAGGTATTGTCGTTGACCAGACCCTTAGTATTTTGATAGATCTAGGTGCTACAAAGATTTTTATCTCTGGTGCAGTGCTAAAACAAATTAAGGTAAAGGTAGTCAAACATGATGAGTTCAACTTTGTAGAAATAGTTTCGGGAGCCAAACAGAAGGCTGGAGGGAATGTGACATACTGTAGCCTTAAATTGGGAGAGTTTTTCACAAGAGCTGACTTGTATGTCACAATATTAAGATCTTATGATGTCGCAATTGGTATGGACTAGTTGGAATCGCATGAGGCGATACTCAACTGTAAGATGAAATGGTTGAGCTTGGTCAATGATGAGGGATATAGACGCATGATTATAGGTCATAACCAGGGAGTTTATCTGAGGTTCATATGTTCCTTATAGCTATGGAAGAGCATGCCCAAGGTATGTAATCTTTATGCAATCCTTGCATCAAACACGAAGGGAGTAGTGGAAGGTCTAGAAAACCTTCCGGTGGTGTGAGATTTTGTGGACGTATTCCCTAAGGAGTTACCTTGGATGCCATCAGAGAGGGGTTTGGAATTTACCATTGACCTAAAACTGGGCACTAAACTGATAGAAAGAACGGCTTATCGGTGTTGACCCCGGAGTTATAGGAGTTAGAAATGCAACTGAAGGAGTTGATGGAACTAGGACTTATACATCCAAGTGTGTCACCATGGGGTGCACTTTTTATATTCATACAGAAGAAGGATGGTTTGTGGAGACTCTGCATTGACTATTGTCAATTGAATAAGGCAAAGATCAAGAATCAGTATCTGTTGGCAAGGATTGATGATCTGTTTGATCAAATGAAGGGTGCAACAGTGTTTTCAAAGATCAAATTGAGATCAGGGTATCACCAATTATGGATCAAAGAGGATGACATCCCTAATACCACCTTTAAGATGATGTTTGGACATTACAAGTTTACTATTTTATCGTTTGGACTGACGAATGCCCCAGGGGTATTTATGAGTTTCATGAACAGGGTGTTCTGTGAATACTTGGACAAGTTCGTCAAAGTATTCATTGATGATATTTTGACTTACTCTCAGACCATGGAGGATCATGATGAGAACTTATGCACGGTACTGCAATGTCTACGAGAGAAAAAATTGTATGGGAAGCTGTCTAAATGCTCCTTTTATCAATCGAAGATTCACTACTTAGGGCATGTCATCTCCGACGAAGGTATCGTTATGGATCCAACAAAGGTTGAGGCTATTATGGATTGGCCTGCGCCAACAAATTTCCCATAAGCACATAGCTTCATGGGTTTAGCGGGATACTATCGACGGTTCGTCGAGGGTTTTTCGAAGATAGCAAATTCGGTCACAGAATTGCAGAAGAAGAACAAGAAGTTTGTTTGGAGCAAGAAATGCATGGAGGTATTTCGGAGGCTCAAGGACATGTTGACAAAAGAACCGATACTAAAGGTCCCTGAAATGGACGAGGACTTTCTGGTATGCACTGACGCATCCAAGGAAGGCTTAGGCGAAGTCTTGATGCAAGATAGTCGAGTGATCGCTTACATCTTGAGAAAGTTGAGAAGGCATGAGGAGAACTATGTGACGCATGATTTGGAGTTGTTATCCATTGTATATGCCTTGAGAGTTTGGAGACACTACTTGATTGGACGGAAATTCGAACTAAAAATAGACCATTGTGGTATACAACACATCTTTACGCAAAGAAACTTGAACACGCGACAATGACGTTGGTCGGAATTGCTTAGCGAGTATGATTTTGAGATTACTTACATAAAAGGGACAATGAACAGAGTCGTTGATACATTGAGTTGGAGACCACACATATTTTGGGTGATGCCTCTTTAGATGAATATATGTGAAAATATTCTAACTTTACAATGTGACGATGAGTGGTACAAAGAGGTCAAGGATTTTCTCGGACAAAACACAATGATGGTACCAAAATTTGAGGGATTTACTATGCACAACGATGGATTATTGAGATTTAAAAGTCAAATTTATGTACCTCCCAATGACGAGTTGAGGAGTTTGATCTTAAACAAGGCTCATAGAGCAGTGTACATAGCTCACACGGGAGTCACGAAGATGAGGTCAGACCTTAAACCCTTATTCTTTTGTGTTATCACATGAACTTGTCAGAGTCCTGTGGGTTTGTGGTTTCTGCCTAAGTTTGTAATTTTTCCCCGGTCTCCCTATTTTCCTAGCCCACAGCCAGTCATTTGAATCCTCGATCATGCAGGCCGCAACCATGAACAAAAAGCACAACTTTCCCAACAGTCCATTTCGGGCTTGAAGCACAAGCAGAAAGCAGTTTTAATCTTTCAATGACGGAGATCCATCAGGTGAATCGATCGACGACGTGGATTTTTTGGAAGGTCAAAAGTTGTGTGCAGATTAGCACCAGAGAAAATGCCCAAGATCAAAGGTAGAGAAAATATTAAATACGGGTCATAGATCTCATTGGAAGAGACAACGGTGGAAATTTATCGTGGGATTCAGAAGTTCAGAATATTGTTAAAGTTGTTTGTCAAAATGTCGAAGTACTGAAGTCCCGAAGTACAAAATTAGTGGGAGTCGTTCAATCTAGAGGCATGTGCACCAAATCTAAAATGCGGAGACAGTCTCTGCGGGAGACTTGGAAAGACGAGTGCATAGTGTTCTCGAAGTCACGAAGCACCTAGGAAATTTTCCCATGATCATAGCTCGTGATCATATGGAAAGTGGGCCATATAAAAAGGGTAAGTGCTTATTGAGTAGCTGGCGACTGGGGTTTTCGAGGAAGCAATCGTGGCCATCAAATTCAAAGCAAGTCCAACCATCGATATGAATAAGGCCATTTTGCAATTTTGGGCATCGAGATATTTGGAATCAAGTGAAGTGGAGACTCTCAAAAGACAAAATCTCAAAGACCCTTTGGATATGAGCCCCAATTCATGGCCTGGGGATGCATGCAGGATGGGGTGATGGAGAGGAGTTGCACCAAACGCCAAAATCACCCATATTGGTCACATAAGAATATTTGCACGGCCTCAAGGCATCAATATTGACTCTAAGAAATCATGGGAACCTCCTGGAACCTTCATGGGTGTCAGGCCTCGTCCCGATCCCAATGAAGGTAGTTAATGAAAATGGGGTAGGTGGTTGAAACCCATCTCACCCCATAAATGGAAAACAGGCTGAAGATGATCGCGAGTGTAGACTGATAATTTGAAGCTTCCTTCTAAATGGATTTTCCTACAAAACACATAACTAAGGCCTGCACAGCCTAACAGAGAAGGAACCGACTGAGATCTTTAAATGCAGAGGTCCGATAACGTTCCTGGTGGTTGCAACATTTTTGAGTATATATAGGTAGTTTTAGTATTTTGTTAAGGTCGAATGGTGGAGCTAGAATCCCTTCTATTGGAATATTTTGATGAAGAACACTGGTTCTCTAGTTATGTACTTGATTTGAGACATCTTGATTAATCTAACTCATTTTTCTTACCCCGTATTATTTTCCTCTAATACTGAGAGATTTCATGAATGATTGATCCACATGAATTGTTGTAATTGTATTATGATGAATTTTTTATTATAGTGTTGTTATAATTTATTTCAGTTTCTTTGATATTTGAATTTAAGAGGATATTACATTCAAATTTTTCCTATTTAGGATGCTCAAAGACTTGATGTCCACTACAGACCTCTACACTCTCCTCACCAAAGTATTCCCTCTATTCACCCTTACTCCAACTTACTGACTGAAGTTGACTACAGACCTCAATTGCTTGTGCATGCTAGTCCATATTTCTAAGTTAGAACGTTATTATCATTGAGTCTTCTCCATTTGACCTCTTAAAACTCAATTACACTCACACAAATTGATGGGTACTGGGATTAACTTCTATGAAATCTAAAGGTGACTTCTAGTGCTAACATTTCTGGTGTTGTTTCCGAGGAAATTGAAGACATTTCCCTAGGATAGAACGACAAAGAAACTTTGATTGTGAAGGTGCATCAGGTATTAGTACCATTAAATATTGCAACTTGCACCTGGCGACTCCACTGTTTCGACTCCACTGTTTCAGTTCTGGCTCCTAAAGGAAGACACACGAGGTCCACTCCACCGCTGCCTCTAGCAACGCCTAAAGCTAACCCAGAGGAAATTATCAGAAAGGGAAAGACCACTCAAAAAGGTACCTCCACTACTGTACCAAGTTTTTCTGATAATTTGCATAATCCCTCTTTACAAACTCCAGTAACTGTTTTTGATTCTCCTATTATACAAACTACTAGAGTTTCAAGAAATTTAAAATTTTGGAGTTTTCGTGTCAATTTCTCCCCTCCTATTCTTGGTTTGGAAGGAGAGATCTTCGACACCCCTTTCTCCCATGAATTTGTGAAGTGTTTTAGACCCACGACCTTAGAAGAATTTCCAACTCTAAACTTTACTTCTCCTCCTCCTATTAGAGTTTCTACAGCTACAAAAGGAGAAAGCTTTATTCCCTCAAGCCCATTATCTTTATCTCCTAGAAGAACTATCCTAGTTTCACCTATCCAAACTCCATCCCCTCCAGGTTCCCCTCCAGTTCACATCCCAGTGGTAGGTGCTAATCCCCCCAAAAATAGAATGGATGCTATAGTGGCTTCTCGGTACGATCCTCTTGTTATGCCTTAGCCTCTTAGTGCTCTCCCAGCTGATGGCTACCTTAAACAATTTCCCAAGTTCACAGGTGAGGGAGATATAATTGTAGAGGAGCACCTTGCAGCCTTATATAGTTGTGCTGACAATTATGTCATTGTGACTGAAGATGTATGGATGAGATTTTTTGTTCATAGCCTTGATGGAGAGGCCAGAAAATGGTTCAGGGATTTTCCCCCTGGATCTATTGATGGGATTGAAGCCCTTGATGAAGCCTTCTTAAAGAATTGGGGTGATAGAAAGGATTTCCTTTACTATATTACAAAGTTCGGATCACTGAAGAAAGGGGAAGGGGAATCTATTTCTCACTTCTCAAAGAGGTTTAATATAATGTATAATAAAATTCCCACAGAGGTTAAGCCTACATAAACCTCTACAAAGATTACTTATTCTAGTGATTTTGACCCTGATTTCTACCTCCTGTTAAAAGAAAGAAGATCTACCTCCTTAGATCATATGCAATATGCAGCCATTAAAGTAGAATCTAATATATTGGCAATTAATAAGCTTAGGAGTAAGGAAAATAGAGACAGAAGAAAAGGTAGGTATGAAGGTTCGACTTCTAGTTCCTTTGCGTCCCTTCCTCAAATGGATGAAGTAACCCAACTACTGAAGTCACTTTCATCTAGGATGGAAATATTCGAATTGGAAGAAAAGAAGAGCTATAGAAATCCCCAAATTGTTGATAATAGGGGTAGTTTCAAAAGACCAATTAATGCCCCTCAGAAAATCCAAAGAGATCAGAGGAACAGGGACCGAGATGATCAAAAAATCAAAACTCCTCTCCAAAATAACCTGGTTACCAATGAATATGGAGAGAAAGAATATTTTAATCCTCAGATCCATTGCCTTAGAGATACCTCTTCATCCCCTCATTTAACTCAAGCTGCATACGAAGAAGCCCTCATGAGTAATCAACTGAATAATCTGAGCAAAGGAGAAAATACCAACAATGGTCTAAATAGATATAACCTCTGATCCAAGAAGAAGGAAGGAAATCCTGACACTTCTGAGCGGCCTGCTAGAGTTGAGAAACCTGCTAGAGATATAGCAGATAACAACAAAGAAAGGAAGGTACAGATTCCCCCACCAGTGGTCAAAAGTCTTGTCCTACAGGTGAAGGATATTCTAAAGCCTCCCTCCCCTTATATCTTTGAGCATGAGATTCAAAATATTAGAATCCATGTACCTCTCTCATAGTTAGTCAAGCATAAGGATTTCAAAAGGTGCCTATCAAAAAAATTTCAGCCCGAACCTGCATCTTGCTCCACAGACTCAGTTAACCTCCAATATGAAATGCCAACTGTCATATTAGGGCCTTTGGTAGAAGATAGAGATGACCCCTCCCCTCCCTTCTATACCTCATTGAACATCCATGATAAGGTGCTTCATAAATTCTTGATGGATTCAGGGGCATCTCACAATCGTATGCCTAAGATTGTCATGGAAGAGATCAGGTTGGAGGTTACAAAATCCTACCATGACCTGTATTATTTCGACTCCAGGAAGGTAAAGTTCCTTGGGGTTATCAAAGACCTGGTTGTTTCTCTATTTCAGCTTCCAATGAAGAGCGTGGTCATGGATATCGTAGTGGCTATTGTTCCCCCTAAGTTCGGGATGCTCCTATCTAGATCTTGGATAAAGAGACTGAGGGGAAGCTTGTAGATGGACCTTTCATACGCCACCATTCCTGTGTTCAGGGGTGAACAAAGGAGACTTTACAGGGAAGCTCAGTTGGCCTACATCATTAGTGATGAAACAAACCCCACCAACCATCCTATTTTTTCTCTTGACACTGATTTGGGATCCAACATATTACAACTCACTCATGCTCCTGAACCTCCTCTTTAAATCATAAATAAGCCCATCACTTTTTGTGAAACCCCTCCTCCAACTACCTATGTTTGGAAGATGTTATTTGATGGAGCCTCTTCTAAGGAAGGTGTTTGCTATAGCGGTAAAAACCCTCTATGGACTACACCAGGGTTCTAAAGTGCATGCAGAGCTAACCGTCTAAAGTCTCCTACTTTTTATCAACTCTCCCAACATTACCCCACAATCATACAAAAATACAAATTATAGGGATCTGATAGGCATACCTTAAACTCTATGTCTGGTGTCGATCCCTTTGCGCTTGGTTGTTTCCCGACAGCAAGTCTCCTCCCAAGGCTGACCTGCATTCACCAAAAGACAAACAAGAAACTACAAGCATGCATTCTACATATGGATTAGTGGGTTAGACATCATAATCATGAAATGTAAACAAATTATAAATATTTAAGACGTCATTTGGCGGGACAGAAAAAGTACTTCTTTATATTAATCTCACAAAAGTCGTTTACAACATGAGTCCAACACTGCTCCTCAAACTTGGTCCTAGGATCCTCTTCACCATGCACCAACTACTTCCACGCATTCTTCTCCTCTTTAGTTCTCTCTAAGGAAATGGCATGGATTTGCAAAGGAGGAAGAAGGAATTTTGACTCAAACTCACAATGTGGTTGCAAAATATTGGGGCAAAGGGGGAGTATTGAAATGGGCAGAGTTTCTATGCTCTCATACTTCTCTTTGGAATGGGGCCCCAACACCTTATTTTATAGGCCAAAATAGATAGTAATGGTTGGGTTGACTAGCTATGGGAGGGAAACTGATTAAGTAACGGCCCAGAAACTCGTATCTCTTTTCCATTTTCTTTTTCTTTGCAATTTTTTGTGAGTGTACATGGGCTATAATGGTGCAGCAAGCGTGTGTACGTGGGAAGTAGTGGTGTAGGGTGCGTACACCTTCAAAAAAATGGTTTTTAGAAGAGTTGTTCAGTGATGGCTTGGAAAAGATATAAAGTAAGATGGCCTGATGCCAGGCATGCATGTCTGGTGTAATTTAGGGTTATAACATATGCCCCCTAATTTGTGAGGTCAGAAGAGCATATGATGGCCAAAATACATTACAAATATTCACCAATGTACAAAGCAAGTGAGCCCAGGGACCAAATTTCAGGAGGTGCCATTTGCAAAATAACAATTTGTCTCACAGAGGCGGGCATAACCATTCCCAGGATAAAATAAAAATAATGGTTGCCAATCAAATAAACTGCAAATCCATGTCATATAACTATATAAAGTGTAGCCACGAGCAGTGAACAGTGGATCTACATCTCAAAATCAAAAGATATACATGTATAGTATCCATCTTCAAGAAGCCAATGACGCCTGATGGTTGGAGATGAGGTCTTCGGAGCTCGAGCAACAACTTCAAAATCTTCAAAACTCGGGCAGGAGTGTAATTTCAATGTACAACTTCATTACCGTCAGGAATATACAAGAGGATCTTGTTGATGAGGTGGAGAACTTCGTTAATTTTGAGCAAGGAATTAATTCGAATTTCGGGGTGGCTAGGCATGAGGACAAGAGACAAACTGCAGAAGGTTTGACTCAAGTTTAGTAAAACTTCCCTTGGAAAAAAGCACGACAAGAGATGAGACTCAGGCAACATGGAATTGACATAAGTTCACGATGCAGGAGGAAATGTGAATTCTCCATATGTTTGGAAGGGTAACCGAATGGAGGAGGACACAACTCTATGTAGCGAGAACAACTTCCTAAGGTCACATTGAATCCTAGGGCTTGACGAACAAATGGAAGGATGTGCTTTGTCCAAGGGCAACTCATTGTGCTATCAACAAAAAGAAAATACTTTCCCCTTCCTCTTTTTGGGGTATATTTGATTTCTTTTGTCTTTTTCAATAATTTTGGAAAGACTGAAAAAGAATAAAAGAATGCTACATTACAAAGGAGGAATGAGTGTCACAGACATACTAGTTCCAAGTGCAAGGAATGCACTGATGCTCAGAGCAAGGGGACAGATGCAGGAAAAGGACACTCGAGAAAAATCCTCCATGGTTCAAGGTGTCAAGACGCCGAGGCAAAGTGTTACAAGGCTTGTGTATAAGGCATGCTTCAAATGGTTCAGTTAAGAGAAACATGGAGTCGGCATTAGGCCAAAGACGTAGGGATGAAAATGCAATTAATAAGACACAATGATAATGTCCTTCGATGTAATTTTAATGATCCCAAAGAAGGTAAGATCGACGGTTTTTCATTTTTAGAGAGTCTGAAAAAGCGTAAAAGGAGACTTCACTGGGGTACCTTTTTCGAGGGTAGTCTAGTCGGTTCGAAAAAGGGGTAAACTAGCACCGAAAAGATGTCTATTCAAAACCATTTTAATGAGTGTGACAAAGACAAGATCACTCAACGATTTTTTCATATTTAAGGAGTTTGAAAAATGCTTAACTATGGACTCCCTAAGGGATGTTCTTCTTGACCAATTTAATGAGTGTGAAGAAACAAGGTCACTCGACAATCTTTTCAATTTTAGGGAGTCTGAAAAGAGCTTAACTATGGACTCCATGGAGGTTCCTTTTTCATAAATTTAGTCCCTCAGTCCTGAAAAAGGGTTGAATCTATACCTGAGAATACTCTTCTAGAGAATTGAGGCTCCTAGAGTATACCTTTGCTCATACATTTGACCGTCCAGACCAAAAAAGGGGTAAACTACCGCCGGACAGACGTGCCTTTGAATTTTAGTTTGGCAAGCATGAAGGGAAACAAGATCGCTCGAAAATATTTTCATGTTTAGAGGGTCTGAAAAGGGATTAAAAGAAGAGCCATTGTTTTGGGAGTTCCAAGGGTGAGGTCAAAAGCAATAATGAATTATGCAAGTGAGGCTCAAACTCATAATCAAGAACGACTAAAAAGGGAATCCCGAGCCTATAATCATTAGTGATGGCATGGACACCAAAATGCAACCAGGATCTACCTAGGGCATCCATGTGAAGGTAGTCTCTACTACTAAATTATGGAACTTCTAGAGAAGGAGTGAGGGTTCTGTGTTGCAATTCGGTGGGATCGATCATATGGCAAAGCAAAAAAGACAATGAGGTGCAACAAATGGAGGTTGATCCAGATTATTTTCGGCACGAAATGAGAGCGGAGATATAATAAATAAATGCATAGATATATCGTAGATATTCAATAATATAAGATAAATATATCAAAGATGGAACCATAAACACAGATATACAGTAATACACAATTTTTATTAATGAAAGAAATGTATAGAGACTGTAAAAATACAGAGTAAAAGACTCACTAGAATGGTGGCAGCTTATCTTTGAGAAGAGATGTGATGGATACTTGCATTCACAAGAAGATGATTACAATGAGGCTATGAAGGCCTTTTCAAAATAAACAAGAATGCCAAAAACACTAGACATCCAAAAACCTAACCCTAGGATATGAAGCACCAAAAGTCATGTGGGCCCCGTTTGGGTAAGTTAGTACATCAACTTCCTGGGGACGTAAATTTCGCATACGATCTCCATTTTAGGCATGTGATAGCCCATTGGAAAGGTATCATTGAGGATATTAATTTTTGGGGCTCAATATTTCTTTGGATATCTTTGAGGAGCTTGATCCTAAAAAACCTTCATTTAGGCCCTCAAAATGGCCCCAAAAGTTAAAACTGCTAAAAATAGTAAATTGCCAAAATTGTCAGAAAACTATTTTAAGCCATTTGGAAGAGGTGGGTGTCCACCGATATCCACCTTGATCATTCCTCCCTCCTTAGGAAGTAATGGTATCCATTTTGTTGAGTGCCCGAGGGAGAGAAAAAAACATTTGCTGAATCTACATCTTGGTGAGTTGCTTTCCTTGCTGGAGAAGTTGCGCCGCTTAGCTTGTTGAAGGTTGTCACAGACATGTGGCTGGAAGGGTTGGACATTTTTAACCAGTCTGGTTACATGAGATTACAATGTGCAGAAGGAATCTTTACACTTTGCTGCAATCTTGTCGACCTACTTCTGTTGGATAGAAGGTGCTTGGGTCGAGGCTGTAGTAGTTGATGTATCCTTCTATTCCCCTTTTGAACAGATTGTGAAGAATCTGAATTTTGCAGTATGAGATACTACCTTCCGACACTTTTTAGGTGGAACGATAGTCGCAACTACATCTGGTATTCTGTAGAGATGACCCCCTAGAGAAACAATGACACTGTGGGGTCGAGACTCATAAACAACATGGCATGTCCACATATATGGTTGGCCTAAGAGGACATCATAGAAATCCAGTGGGGCAACATCACTTAATACCTCATCCTTTAGGGGTTGGATTCCATATGAAAATCTGCACTATGGGCTGACACAGAGATCTCATCCTTGGCAAATCCACTTGATGTTGTATGGTTGTGGGTGTGGTGTTGTCAAAAATCCCAACTGTTTGACGACCTATGCTAAGATGAG
>JASDQU011029268.1:0-20784 GCA_032191745.1 Picea mariana
GTTGATGACATGATCTATACAGGAAATCTTGAGTTAACATATTTTAAACATGCCATGCAATTTGAGTTTGAGATGACAAATCTTGGCATAATGAAATATTTTTTAGGAATTGAGGTTGATCAATCAACCAAAGGAATTTTTGTATGTCAGCAAAAGTATGCAGCAGACATCATCAAAAGATTTCGCATGGAAGGATGCAATCCAGCAGAAAACCCCATACCACTAGGCACAAAATTGAGCAAGAATGATGAAGGTCCTACAGTGGACTCTACCCTGTACAAAAGTTTAGTAGGTAGTTTGTTGTATCTTACAACAACTAGGCCTGACATTATGTATGTATCCAGCCTTGTTTCCAGATTCATGGAGTCACCCAAAGACTCTCATTGGAAAATGGCAAAATGAATTTTGAGATATGTAGCAGGAACACTAAATTTTGGCTTATGGTACACTAAATCTGATAGTAATCAACTTTCTGGTTACACAGACAATGATTTTGCAGGCAGCCTAGATGACAGGAAAAACACATCTGGACATGTTTTTCAACTGGGCACGAACCTAATCTCATGGGAATCAAAGAAGAATCCAATTGTTTCAATATCTTCTGTAGAGGCAGAGTATGTCACTGCTACCTCAACTTCTTGTCAAGCTATGTGGCTGAGAAGAATATTGAAAGATATGTCACATACAAAAAAGGATCCAACTCCTATTTTCTATGACAATACTTCAGCAATTGCTTTATCCAAAAATCATGTGTTTCACAAGAAAATAAAACACATTGACACTCATTTTCATTTCATACGCGAGCTAGTCAATAATGGTGATATTGCACTACAATTCTGTGGTTCTTGAGATCATCTTGCTGATATCTTTACAAAGCCACTAGGAAAGTCAGTTTTTTATTTTCAGAAACAACACTTAGGCATAATCAGTGATGATGTTTGTAACTATTTGAGTTTAAGAGGGAGTGTTAAATATAATGTAACCTCAATAGTCCGACTGTACACTGCCAGCTAACTGGATAGCTGTACTTTCTATTCTTGATTTGCTTGAGCCTATTTAGCTCAACTATTTCCCATTACATTGTAACCTCTTTAGTTCTTCATACATTCTAATATATTGTTTTCTGTTCTATTCTTTTCTCTCTGCATTTCTTGCTTCACAATTTATCATTGAGGAGATGGAGGGAAAAATAAAGAGGCTTTCTAATTTTTTTTTCAAGGCTTGATGACCGAAAGGCTTCTGAATGTTGAAGAAAAATCCTCTGCATCAACACTCAAAATAGGAACAAGTTATTTCTTTGAAGGAGGTTCTAGCACTTATGATTTCAGTGGGAAATATGCATGTTGCAGTAGGAGATATGTGTTCTAGACGTCGGGGCATTAAAGGCGACATACACAGAAACCCAAATGTGGAGAGAACAACATTGGTTTCTAATTCGAACTTGGAACAAAACTTATCTACTGGCTCCGGAGAGCGATGGCGCACCTGAGAAGAGAAACTCCCATCATGGATTTCATGTAAAGAGTTCGTTTATAGAAACTCTATCATTTAGAGTGCAACAATTTTATGTAGTTTTGGCTCTTGTGGATGTTTCAGATGGTGCACAAGGAATTTGATTAGAAATATACATGAAAATCAGAAAGACAAACTTTTGTTTGATCTTTCTCATTTAATTATGCCAAAAATCAATTAATCTCTAGTTACCTTTTTCAGCTACCAATCTGTCAGGTAGAAATGAATCAGATACTTCAAGTGATCAAGTTGTACACGATCCATTTTCTAGAAGGGATTCTAGCTCAAGTGGGATGACTGAGAATAGGAGATGGTTGTAGTGCTATTGTCCTCTCTGTATGTTGATATGATCGAACTTGAGCAGGTTAGCAATGGTTTTAGCAAATTTCTCGACTCGACAGAGGACTTGGCCTTGGATATCCATGATGCAGTAGATATCTTAGCATTATTTGTTGCTCGTGCAGTAGTTGATGAGATACTTACTCCAGCCTTCCTGAGCAAAACATTGAAATCTCTACCATAGGACTCAAAGGGATTTGAAAGTAATTCAGAAGGCTGAGGAAGATTCATTAATACATGGATCTTGTTATTTATGAAAGGCTTCCACTTAACCATGAAATTATCTACCATATTTAGGATGTATTCAATCTGTTACCTAACTTGAATGTTAACAAGTTGGTGAAGGATTTTAAATGCTCCAGGAAAAATTGAAGTTGTAGGAGATATAGGTTTTGGTGGATTGATATTCATCAAAGTATTGACAGGAGTTGTGAGGTAAGAGGATGATGACTGAAATATACTAGATTTATTTTTCATAGAAGAAATAGATCATGGCATCCCGGTTAAGTGGTCATCAAGAATATCGTAGAGATCATTTGAGCAGGTGCAAAGTGTTAAAATAAATTCAAAGAGACAAATAAATGTATACAACAATTGTCAATGCAAGCCTTCTCTTTGCAGTGTAATGCACTGCAAATTCCTGTAGGTGGAAGATTATTTCAGATTTAGTCAAATTTGACTTTCTCTTTAGTATTTTTCAGTGATGATTCACAACCCAGGTGGTGGATATGATTCGAGAAGACTCTTCCTAGATCAAGGAAAGCCTCAGTGACAGTCAAAGAATCAGATTTTGATAAGGATATTATCCCTTAGATTTAGTATCCAATTCCTATTTTCTAGTAAAACAGATTAGGTTTGTTTTGACAAGTCGTTTTCAGATCCATCTTCTTAGGATCTATAACAAATATGTATTCTCCATATATATTTTAGAAATTGTAAAGGAGTGAGGGGTCAGTCTTCGTGACTGTTTTCACTGTATAGAGTAGAGAAGTCTTGTGCTTTGGAAGACAAATATGAATGTATTTCTGGATGTTTTGCAGATCCATGAATGATTATCAGATTTCATTTTTCATATCCATTTTTATATGCTTTTATTGTAATGGATTGGTCTGAGTTACTTTATCTTTGTTCACTTAATGATTGAGAGAGGTATGTCCTTCATTGCATTACTGGTCTAGGCCAACAAGTATATTTTCTGATTGTTTTAATTAGATTGTCATACATGCCTCTAATGTATGTGTGGTTCTATTGATTAGAGTAATCTCTTCCATGTCCATCATACCTTTTAACATCTGATTAGTTCATTAGATCCAAGCTTGCTGGAGTATTTTCTTAATAGTCTCATAAGTACAAGTCTTGACAGTCATTTAGTTGATCCATCTGAGATTGTGTTGATGGACATTTATGACACACCATCAACGAGAAGGGAAGATTCAGTCCAGGGTTGTCTATTTAACCCAAGTCATTTGGAATGATCGAACTTGACTTGTTTTATGGCTCTGTTAGCCAAATAAGATGCTAAAATAACTAAAAGAGGTAAAACTACCTAAATATATAATCCTATTAGTTAACACACTCATACGATTACTTAACTAATAGTAATATTATATACAGTTACAAGGTTTAACTAAAGCCTCGTGAAAATGATGGTTTAAACTAATGGATCAAAAAAAGTTGAAAAATAAAGGAAACTATTTTTGTACTATAAATGAAAAAATAATAGACAAATGAGTGAATAAGATTATAAATGATATAACGATAATGGACAAAGCATTTAACGTTTAAATGATGTAATCATTATTCATTCGCAAATCAAATAAAATATAAACTAACTAACATGACGTTGATCAACAGTACTAAGTTAGATTCATGTTTATGTGTTTGTATAAGCTCCACATAACCTGTGTCAAGTATAAATCTATGACAAAAGCAAGAACAATACTTCCTTAAACAACTCAAAGAAGTCTTTTATATTCCAGAACAAGTCTATGATAACATAAAGACAAATAGATTTTATCTCATGTGACTTTAAAGTGTCCAATAGTTGAAAGAAAAATAAACTCCATCTCTTAGAAAATGGTATTAACAACTACCCAACATTAGATGTAATCTCAAGATGCATAGATAGATGATCAGTCATATATATTAAAAGAACCAAAATATAATGAACCACGTAAATAAAAACATAACATGAAAAATTATATGCAGAACAGTCTAAAGCTAGTTCAATACAAATAAAGTTTCATATTCATAAATTATATGAGAAACAATAATAACATTGCACAGTCTACAAAAGGACAAAATCCAAAGAGTAAAGTGATTGGCATTAGCAAGGCTTGAGAATATGTATGAGGAAAGAGACCTAGTTGTTGGCATGAAGGGCCCCATGCCGTCATGATAGATGCTCTTTCAAAGATCAATGTTGTCCATGAGGATGTAAAAATAAAAATGTTCATGATGTCCTTTGAATTTATTGAGGGTAAATTATTTGATTGTTACAAAAATCTTTCTAGAAAGGAAATATCAGAACTAGTGGGTTTTTTCTAGGTATTTATTAACCATAGGATATTCATTATGAATAAGATAAGTATGAGAAGGTTATTGGAGATATTATTTCAGCCCCACGTGAAGAAGATACGGTGAATTCATATTCTCCATAAGAAAAGGCTTTGGTAAGCATTTTACCTTCTCAAATTTCTGATTTTGATGATGCACTTCATGAAATTGAGATGGTTGTTTTAGTAAATAAACCCTTAAAGGTTGAATAAATATTATATGTTTTCATTCATCAATTAAATAATGAATAAAACAACCAAGAAGAGGATAATATTACAAAATTTTGGTCTCTAAGATAGCCAGATAGGCTCGAATATTTCATAGAAAATTTGAAGAGTATTTTTAGGCCATGTAAGATGAATAATAGTGTTCTGATTGAGTCCCCAATGGCTTCTTAATGATAGTCGAAGGCCCTGCTTGAGCCCCTAAAATGAATCTACTCGATGATACCTTTCCAATGGGCTATCGTGTGCCTAAACAGAGATTGTATACAAATGTTACGACCACATGAAGTTGATGTACTAACTTACCCAAACGAGGCCCACATGACTTTTGGTGCTTCATCTCCTAGGGTTAGGTTTTTGGATGTATAGGGTTTTTGAAATTCCAGTTTATTGTAAAAAAGCATTCATATCCTCATTGTAATCATCTTCTTGTGAATGAGTGTAGTCCTCACATCCCTTCTCATAGATAAGCCACCACCCTTCCAGCAAGCTTGTTTTTTGCTGCATTTTACAGTTTCAGCTTATTTTCCTATTGAATAGAAAACTGGTTTTACTGTATCTTTGTTATTCTGCGTTAAGCATATTTTAATAATCTGTATTCATTTCATTCTGCTCATAAAATATGGATCAATGGTATTAGAGAGGTCTACTCCTTTTCATCTTAATGCTTGTCCCCAATGAGGTCAGGGTACAAAGAATTGGGTCTCGAGCTTGTTTCTCTTGAGGACAAAAGTTCTCGCATGCCCAAGAGACCTCTCGTGGCATGAGAAAATAAATATGACGAGACATGAGATTCTTTCAAAATGTTTCTTGAGGAAGCCCTCAGGAAACAAAGGAATGAGATGATGGATAGTTTCACGCAAATCCTTCGACAGCTACCAACAAGAGACGCATCTTCCTCGAGCGGAGGCGCCGCCTCCTTCAAGGTAAAAATAAACTTTGATATTCATATATTTGAAGGTCAGATAGATGCAGATGATGTATACAAGTGGTTGAATCTACTAGAAGGGTATTTTTCTATCCATAACTTTTCGAATATAGAAAATATTAATTTTTTACTCATGAAAGTCATTCCCCATGTCAAATATTGGTGGGAAACTTTCTGTGAGCAAAAGGAAATAGAGGAACCTTCATTATTTATAGTCGTGGCCACCTGCGAATCCTTCAGGGATGCTATTAAGGAACAATACTACCCTGTCGGAAGTGTTATCGCATAATGTTGTCTGGAGTCATATGTGTTCGTTGTTGGTACCTAGGTCTATAATTTTCCCTGTCCCTCTCCTTTTAGTAGGCCAAATCTTAATTGTTTCACCTTTTCAACTTGTAAATCATTCTCTTCTTTCCCTTGTTTGTTTGTGCGTCTTGGTTTTCCTTGAATATCTTGCCTGAGAGAAACCTCAACCCTAATCCCTTCTGTTTTTCTCCAAGGATAAGCACTCACCTCCTGTGTTTTAGTCGTTGGTCTACCTGTTTTCCCAAGCCCACTACAACATTTTCCAAGTCCTTGTTCACACATGCCACAGACTTGAGCATGAAGCGCAGCTTTCAGAATAGTTTATTTCGGACTTGAATCTCAAGCAGCAGGTGAGTCCATTTTTCGATGGTGGGGATCACCTGTAAAGATTGGATTAGAGGCCCCTAGGTATTTAGAGTTTCAGAATTGCATGAAGTATAGCGCAATAAAAAGAGTTGAAGTCTTGAAGTGATCATGAGTCATTGATATTAAAGGGGACAGGTGGCAGTTGATCCAAGTGTTTAGGGAAATGAGCTTCGGGAGTTTCGAAATGAAAGTGCATAAAACTTCTGGAGAGTCAACGCCCGGACTCCCGGAGAAATCTTTGACCATTGATCTCAAAATAAACAAGGATTCGTTGATCTTAGAGGCAGTGCCTCCTGAAGGCCCAAAGTCCCGAAGTCCCGAAGAGGATCTTGGCCATCCGAATCCAAAATTCCACGTGTCATCAGATCAGTCACTCTGTAAGTTTTTACTTCGGGAGTTTTAAAATGAGAAAAGTGCCAAGGTCTCGAAGGCCCAAAGTCCCAAAGTCCCGAAGTGGCCGAAGGCCCTAAGTGAATCTGAGTCATTGATCAACAAGATCCATGTGTCGTCAGATCCATAGCTCCCGCTAAAATCACAGAAGGTAAGTAAGATTTGATTTTTTATTTTCCCAGAGCTCGGAGACCCGAAGTGGATCTCGGTCATCCAAATCTAGGAGCCATGCGTCGTCCGATCCCTAGCTCCGATGAATTTGCGTGGGGAAAATAAAGTTTGACTATTGAGAAGACTGAAGCCTGGAGCCAGGAAGGGATCTCAGCTATCAATTTAGGAGGGAAACACATCATTAGATCCAAAGCTCCAGGTAAAAGTAGCTGAAGGTAGAGGAAGTTTGAGATTTGATTTTCTCAGAGTCCGAAGACCCGAAGTAATTCTCAGTTGTTCGATTAAAGAAGACACGTGTCATCAGATCACCATCTCTGGGTAAAATCACAAAGAGGAGCCAAAGGAAAAGGAGCTAGCACCCAAGGCCTGGAGCACCAAGTTCATGGCAGTCGTCGGCACAAACACATGGCATCGGTCTAGCGCTGACACATGGGACTCATTTCAAGCGTTTTAGACATTCTTTCTGCCTTTTTCGAGTGACACATCTCACCTCTCCATCTGCAACATATCAACATGGTGATGTTATCCCTCCACATCAGATCATCCTCCGAGAGATATTATTGTTCAGCACCAAAAGTAGCACCCCATCCCAGGGCACACTTTTGGCATATCCTAAAGTTGCTGGGAGATTAAGCTTGGCAGTGGCACTAAATCTAGCGGGTGTGCTCAGATCGCAGATTAGGACCAGACCTACGACCACAGTCCATTGCGGGGATGCAAAATGCTCGGGCGATATTTTCTTGAGCGGTCCCACAATGGAACCCATGGTATGGAAAAAATGCTACGTGGAAAAATGTGATGGATTGCGGGCCCAAAAGTGTTCTGAATCCAAACCTTTTTTGATGGCCCCACAATCTCGTGTTTATTTGGCATCCTATCCGAGAGCATCATGTAGCCGCCTCCTTAGCATTTGGTCTCGTTCAATATCCGACGAGGTAGTTAATGAAAAGAGAGTTGGTGGTTGAAACCTCGTCTCACTCCATAAATGGAAGGCATGGAGGGTTTGGCCGTGGGGACTAAATCGTAAGCTAGTGGTACCCCTGTGGATAGATTTTCCTTCAAAAAGCATGTTGATCTGAGCTTGCGTTTGACAGAGGGATGCACATTCAGTTTGATAGAAGAAGTTGCCGATGTAAATATTTGATTTTAGTGTCCATGTCACACTCCTGGTAGTGGCGAATTGTTATTTGTATAAATAATTAGTTTTGATATTTTGTTAAGGTTGTCAACTGGTTGAGCAGAGATCCCTATTTTGTAATTTTTTGATGCCAAAACTGTTCTTTGGTTATGTACCAAATTTGAGACTTTCATGTTAATAGAAGTTAGCTTTTTTTCATCTCTTTGTAAAAACTGTGCTAAAACACTCGGGTATGGACGATCCAATTGAGGGTTGTTATGTTGTTTTAATGTAGGTTTGATTACAGTGGTATCATGACAAGTTTTAGTCATCTCCCTTGTTATCTTTTTCCCTCTTACGCTGAATAGCTTGGGCATGGAGGATCCAGTTGAGTTGTTGTAGCTGCATTGTGATGTAGGTTTGATCATTGTGCTATTGTGACTGTGTTGTTTGGACATATTTCAGTGTCTGAAGCTTTAACTCAAGAGTGATATTGAGTCTGATTTTTTCTTCTCCAAGTTGCTTGAAATCTTGATGCTCATATTAGTCTTGTTCACCTTTCTCACTAAATATTCCCTCTACTCACACTTAAACTCAATTTACTGACTAAAGTTAATGTGGCCCTCACTTACCTATGCATTTCTTGTCTAGTTCTGTGTTGAACATCATTCATATATTGAGTTTTGTCCATTGACCTCCACTCATATAAAACCAACATCCACCAAAACATCTGATGGGTAATGGGCTTATCCTCTCGCAATCTGAGGGTGACTCTCAGTGCTAACATTATTGGTATTGTTTTCGGGGACGACTTGAAGACATTTCCCTGGGTAAGAGTGATAAATAAATTATGATTCTAAAGGTGCATCAGATATTAGTACCATTGAAGATTGCAAATTGTACCTGGTGACTCCACTATTTTAGTTGTGGCTCCTAAAGGAAGACACATGAGGTCTACTCCATATCTTCCTCTAGTAACACCTGAAGCTGACCTAGAAAAAATTATCAGAAAAGGAAAGACCCCTCGGAAAGGTACTTCAATTGTTGTACCAGGTGATCCTGGTAATTTTCTTAATCCCTCTTTAAAAACTCCAGTAGTTGTTTCTAATTCACTTGTTATACCGTCTGTTGGGGTTTCAAGAAAATTAAATTTTGGGAGTTTTCCTTTTGATTTCTCTCCTCCTAATATCGGTGTGGAAGGACAAATCTTTGACACCCCTGTTTCCCTGATATCATACAGTGGTTTAGACCCAGAACCTCAGAATATTTTCCCACTCCAGGCTTTACTACTCCTCCTATTAGAATTGTTGCATTTACAAAAGGGGAAACTTATGTTCCCTTGAGCCCTGTAACGTTTTATATCAACACTCAGTCATTGCCTCTTTCTCCCAAACACACAACTATAGTCGTACTTGTCCCATCTCCATCCCCTCTTGGTTCTCCTCCATTTCAAATCCCAATGGCACGTGATAATCCACCTAGAGACAGAATGGATGACATAGTGGCTCCTAGATATGCCCCTCTTGTCTTACCTCAGCCTTTGAATGATCTCTCAGATGAAGGATACCTTAAGGAGTTTCTCAAGTTCACGGGGGAGGAAAGAATAACTGCAGAGGAATACCTTGAAGCCTTTTACATTTTTTCAGATAATCATGACATCTCGAATCAGGATGTATGGATGAGAGTTTTTGTCCATATCCTTAATGGTGAGGATAGGAAATGGTTTAGGGGCTTGGCCCCTAGATCTATTGATGGGATTCAAGCCCTAGATGATACATTTTTAAGACATTGTGGGGGGTAAAAAGGATTTTCTTTATTATATTACAGGGTTTGGGGCGCTTAAGAGGAAATAAGGGGAATCTGTTTCATATTTCTCAAAAATATTCAATATGTTGTATGGTAAGATTCCCCTTGAAATAAAACCTACTGAAGCCTTAGCCAAGGTTACCTATGCTAGTTCTTTTGATCCCGAGTTTTTCCTCCTATTGAGAGAGAGAAGGGCCACCTTGTTGGTTCATATGCAAGATGCATCCCTTGAAGTAGAGTATAATCTACTGGCAATAGACAAATGCAAGAGAAAATCTGATAGAGACACGAGAAGAGGTAAATCTAAAGCTACAGCCTCTGATTCCCCTATTGCCCACCCCTAAGAAAATGAAAGCACCAGACTGATAAAATCACTTTCTGCTGAGGTGGAAAGGTTGAAGTTGGAAGAAAATAAGATCTATAGGTATCCCCAAAATGTTGATAATAGGGGTAACTTCAAAATACCAAACAATGCCCCCCAAATCATCCAAAGAGATCAAAGAAAAAGAGATAGAGATGATCAGAAAATTCAAGCTCCTCTCCAAAATAACCTTGTTATTGACGAAGAAGGAGAGGAAGAAGAGCTTGATCCTGAAATTCATTGTCTTGGGGACACCTCTTCATTTCCTCATTTAACCCAAGATGCATATGAGGAGTCTCTCATGGATAGTCAATTAAATGAGCTGAGAAAAAGGGAAAAGGTTAGCAATAATCCAAATAGATATAATCTGAAGTCAAAAGAGGAAGAGGGGAATATTGATATTTTTGACGAGCCTACTAGAAATGAGAATCATGCTAAAGAGGTGGTAGACAACAGTAAATAAAACAAGGTGCAAGACCCCCTATCAGTGGTAAAAATCCTTATCCCATAAGTGAAGGATATTCTGAATCCCCCCTTCTCATATATCTTAGAGCAGGATTTTCAAAAGATTAGGATCCCCATACCTCTTTTGGGGTTGATCTAGTTTGAGGACTTCAGAAGTTGCCTCTCCAAAGTGTGGCATCCTGAACCTTCATCTCATTCCATAGACTCAGTCAACCTTCAAGATGAAAATCCAATTGTTATACTAGGCCCTTTGGTAGATGATAGAGATGATTCTTCACCTCCCTCTTATACATCATTGAACATCGATGATAAGGTGTTACACAATTTCTTGATGGATTCAGGGGCATCTCATAATATTATTCCTAAATTTGTCATTGATGAGTTGGGTTTGGAAGTTACAAAAACCTACCATGACCTATATTCATTCGATTCCAGGAAAGTGAAATGCCTCGGGGTTATTAAAGCCCTGGTTGTATCCTTGTTCCAACTGCCCATGAAGAGTGTGGTCATGGACGTAGTGGTAGTTTATGTCCCCCCTAATTTCGACATGCTCTTGTCTAGATCATGGATCAAAAGACTGGGGGGGAATTTGCATATGGATTTGTCATATGCTACCATCCCTGTGTTTGGAGGGGAACACATAAGGCTTTATAGATAAGCACAACTTGCCTACATTATCAGTGATGAAGCCAATCCCATCAGCCACCCCATTTTCTCAGTCAATACTGATTTAGGAACCAGTATATTGCAGCTCTCTGATTTTCCTTAGCCACCTATTGAAATAAGAAGATATATGATTACTGTTTGTGAAGATCCTTCCCCCAAGACCTCTGTTTGGAAAATGTTTTTTTATGGGTCCTCTTCTAGGGAAGGGGTTGGTGCTGGAGTATTTTTTGTTTCCCCTACCCAAGAGACTATAGCTCTGTCCTAGAAGTTGAAATTTGAAACAACAAACAATGTGGTAGAATATGAGGCCATTGTCTTGGGTTTGAGAGTTGCCAAGGATATGAAAATTGAGGAGCTAGCAATGTAGACGCTAAGATGATTGTTCATCAAATAAAAAATATGTATCAGGCTAAGCACCCAAGGTTACGAGCCTATAGAAATGAGGTGTGGGATATGATTAACAGTTTCTTATTGTCTTTTAATATTTAATTTATTCCAAGGGAGGAGAACTCTGTGGAATATTCCTTGGGGGTCTCAGCAAGAAATTTTAAGGTCCCTTTTCCCCCCAAACTCAAGTATGAGGTGGAGATAAAATACAGACCCTCTATTCTTGACAATGTCAAACATTGGAAGGTCTTTGAGGATGATATTGAGATAAAAAAKTTCCTTGAGACTRTGGATGAATTTTCTGATATGMATATTGATCAGGATCAAGATTATGAAGAAAGCCCTCATGTTGATGTTCTCATGAATAAGATTTCTAACCATCATATTGTTAAATTTCCTAGAAACCATATTCCAAAGGGTCTTGTCCCTTTGGAGAGATTGTTTGACATAAATGATATTGTTGTAAAAGTTGAAGGATCAACTAAAGAGGCTGATGTGATTGAATGCAATCTAGGTATGGAGAAGGATCCCAAATGGGTCAAAATGTCTAGTAGCTTATCAAAAGAGAAAAGTGTTGAGTATGTCATACTTTTGAAGGAGTTCATGGATATGTTTGCTTGGACATACATGGATTTGAGAATATATGAAACCAACATCATTGAACACAAAATCCCTTTGAAATAATATACTAAACCATTCAAGTAGAAGCTTAGACAAATAAATCCCATGATGCTGTCGATTATGGAAAAGGAAGTCAAGAAACTGTTGGATGCACAAATCATAATCCCTTTGTGATTTTAGGAGTGGATGGCTAATTTGGTCCCTGTCAGGAAGAAGAATGGGGAAATCAGATTGTGTGTTGATTTCAAAGATTTGAACAGGAGCTCCAAAAAGGATAACTACCCCTTGCCGAAAATGGAGCACATTTTGCAGAGAGTGACTAGTTCAGCTAGGATGTCTATGGTCGATGGTTTCTTAAGTTACAATCATATCTCTGTCTTTCCTGAAGATAGAGAAAAGACAACTTTCACAAATCCTTGGGGCACATTCATGTATGCTAAAATTCCCTACGAATTGATGAATGAGGGAGTAACCTTCCAACGAGCTATGGACATTTCCTTCATTGGAGAAAAGGATAAATTTGTAGTCATCTATCTGGATGACATTACAATATTCTCCATGCCTAATAAAGAGAATTGTTATCATCTAAGGAAGGTTTTCCTAAAGTGCAGAAGGTTTTCTCTCTCCCTTAATCCCAAGAATTCTTTATTTGCCTTACAGGATGGAAAATTGTTAGGGAATATTGTGTTAGTTGAAGGGGTAAAGATTGGTTCGAGTAGAGTGGAGGCCATCCAATCCTTGTCATTTTCCAGATCCAGGAAAGAGGTTCAGTTATTTTTGGGTAAAATCAACTTCCTAAGGAGGTTCATTTATAATTTTGTTGAATTGGTTAAATACATTAAAACCATGCTTAGGAAGAGGAATGAAGTGAAATGGACTGTTAAGTCCACTGATTATTTCAACCAAATTAAGAGGGCATTGACTGAAGCACCTGTGCTCATCAACTCTGACTATTCTAAGGAATTTTTGATATTTTCCTTCTCTTCATCTGATACACTAGTTGTTGTTTTGTTACAACGAAATGCAGAAGGGTTAGAGAAACCTATTTCCTTTTTCAGCAGAGCACTGAGGGACGCAAAAAAAAGATATGATATCATGGAGAAGAAAGATTATGCTTTGAAATCCCTCAAGGATTTCATTGTCTATATTCTACATTCAAAAAATATTGCATATGTCCCCTTAGCCTCAGTAAAGGAGATTTTGATCCAACCTGATATTTATGGGAAGAGAAGCAAGTGGATCGCCAAAATTTTGGAGTTTGACCTGGAAATAAAACCTACCAAATTGGTGAAAGGCCTAGGTTTAGCCAGGATACTAGTTGAGTCGAATTGTAAGGCATTCAGGGTAAATTTCATGAATGTAGACTCATAAAATCAACAAACTGGGATTTTTGGTGAAGACTGTCATGTCAACCCCAACTTAGCATAATGCACCTGGTATAAATACATCATACACTTCCTGCAGAAGTTGAAGCCTCCTGATGGTTTGGACAAAAACGAGGCAAGAGCTTTGAAACTCAAAGAAATCAAATATTGTATCATTGATCAGGTGTTGTACTGGAAGGACCCTTTGGGAGTTCTATTAAGATGTCTGGACCAACAAGAATCCCAAAGGGCAATGATTGATTTTCATGATAGCTCATGTGGGGGACATCATTTTTGGAGAACCACGATGTATAAGGTCCTCAGATCTGGGTATTTCTGGCCCAACCTTTTTACTGATTTTTGTAAAAATATTAGAGCCTATACCAAGTGTCAAATGTTTTTTGGAAAGAAGTATCTCAAATATTTGCCTTTGAAACCTATAGCGGTTTATGGACCTTTTCAGTAGTGGGGTCTCTACTTCATTGAAGAGATCCACCCAACCTTGAGTGGCCAACACAGGTGGATTTTGACCACCACTGATTATTTTAAAAAATGGATAGAATCCATCCCTATAAGGAGTGCCTCCCACAAGGTGATCATAAATTTCCTTGAAGAAATCATATCCATATTTGGTTGTCCAAGTAGGATTGTTACAGACAATGTTGCCTCTTTCAAAGTTGAGCCATTAATTAATTTCTGTGAGCATTATGGGATCACACTAGTCCATTCTACTCCCTACTACCCTCATGGAAATGGTTTAGAAGATTATTCTAACAATATCCTAATAAATATCATCAAAATATTGTTAGAAGACAACAAGAAATCCTGGGATTTGACGCTGAAGTTTGCATTGTGGGTTGACAGAGTTACCACACAAATATCACTCGGAATTTCTCCTTTCTAGCTAGTGTATGGCATTGAGGAAATATTTCTTGCTCAACTTTCTTTTCCTGTGGTGAATTTCCTCCAAGACTACCAAGGAGAACTTGATGACATGGTCAGGAAGATACTGCAACTGGTAGAAGTGCAACAGACCAGGGAATAACTGCTTGATAAAGAACAATACCATCAGCAGAAAATAAAACGAGCTTTTGACAAGAATGCAAGCAAGGAAAATTTCGAGTTGGGGGATATGGTGCTCAAATGGGATGCACCCAAGCAAGACAAGGGAAAGCATGGTATATTTGAAGTGTTGTGTATTGGCCCCTTCAATATTTTTGAGGTTTTTCTAAACAACACTTATGAATTGCAGAACTTGGAGGATTCCGAGGTTTTGGGTCACCTTGTCAATGGGAATTTTCTCAAGAATGCTTTTGTTTAGGCCGTGCCCGACATCCCCCCGTTGTAAATTCCACTCCATTTTTTTTTTTACTTTAGGATTTTCTTTTAATAAGAGACTCTATAACCCAATAGCTAAGGCACTAGAGCTGCCCGTTCTTGATCGCTCACAGGGAGCATGCCATCCCCTATGGAGCCAAATGTTATCACATAATGTTGTTTGGAGTCATATGTGTTCATTGTTGGTACCTAGGTCTATAATTTTTCCCCGTCCCTCTCCTTTTCGCAGACCAAATCTTAAGTTTTCTCCCCTTTTGGCTTGTAAATCGTTCTCTACATTCCCTTGTTCATTTGTGTGTCCTAGTTTTCCTTGAATATCTTACCTGAGAGAAAACTCAGCCCCAAGCCCCTGTATTTTTCTCCAAGGATGAGAAATCGCCTCCTATGTTTCAGTCACTGGTCTCCTTGTTTTCCCAAGCCCACAAAATTTTTTTCCAGGTCCTTGTTCACATAGGGCGAAGCCTTGAGCATGAAGCAAAACGTTTAGAACAGTTTATTTTGGACTTGAATCACAAGTAGTAGGCGAGTCCATTTTGCACTAGTGGGGATCCCTTATGAAGATTGGATTAGTGCCCCCCCGGGTATTCAGAGTTTCAAAATTGCGAGAATTATAGTGCAATAAAAAGATCTGAAGTCTCGAAGCGATCACGACTTGTTGATCTTAAAGGGGACAGGTGGAAGCTGATCCAAGCCTTCGAGGAAATGAGCTTTGGGAGTTTCGAAGTGAGAAGTGCATAAAAATTCCGGAGAGCCGAAGCCCAAACTCCTAAAGCAAACATGGACCATTGATCTCAAAATCAGCAGGGAGTCGTTGATCTTAGCAGCAGTGCCTCCCGAAGGCCCAGAGTCCCGGAGTCCAGAAGAGGATCTTGGCCATCTGAATCCAGAATGCCATGCATCATCATATCTATCACTCCGAGAGTTTTTACTTTGGGAGTTTTAATATGAGAAAAGCACGAAGGTCCCAAATGCCCGAAGTCCCGAAGTGGCCGAAGTGTCGAAGTGCCCGAAGTGCCGAAGTGGCTGAAGGCCCGAAGTGAATCTGAATCATTGATCAACAAGAGTCATGTGTTTTCAGATCCATAACTCTGGGTAAAAGCATAGAAGGTAGGAAATATTTGAGTTTTGATTTTCCCAGAGCCCAGAGATCCAAAGTGGATCTCGACCGTCCAAATCCAGGAGCCACGTGTCATCTGATCCCTAACTCCGACGAATTTGCGTGGGGGAAATAAATTTTGACTATTGAGAAGTCTAAAGCCTGGATCCATGAAGGGATCTCAATCTTTTATTCAGGAGGGCCACGCATCATCAGATCCATAGCTCCAAGTAAAATCAGTTGAAGGCAGAGGAAGTTTAAGATTTGATTTTCTCAGAGTCTGGAGACACAAAGTAATTTTCGGTTGTTCGATTCAAGAAGATACGCGTCGGTTTTTCGGGTAAAACCACATACAGGATGCAGAGGAAAAGGAGCTATCACCCGAGCCCTAGAGCACCAAGTTCATGGAATTTGTCGGTACAGACATGTGGCATCCATCTAGCACTGACAAATTGCACTCATTTCTATCATTTTATACATGCTTTCTACCTGTTTTTGAGTGATACATGTCACCTCTCTATCCATGACATATCAACATGGTAACATTAGGCCTCCACATCATATCATCCTCTGAGAGATGTTATTTTTTAGTGCCAAAAGTAGCACCCCATCCCAAGGCACACTTTTGGCAGATCCTAAAGTTGGTGGGAGATTAAGCTTGACAGTGGCGCTAAATCTACTGGGTGTGCTCATATCGTAGATTAGTACCAGACCTATGACCATAATCCATTGTGGGGATGCAACATTCTCGGGCGATATTTTTCTTGAGCGGTCCCGCAATGGAAACCATGGTATGGTAAAAATGCTATGTGGTGAAATGTGATGGATTGCAGGCCCAAAAGCGGTCTGAATCCAAACCACTTTTGATAGCACAGCAATCTCTTGTTTATATGGAATCCTATCTGAGAGAAGCGCGTAGCCTCCCTTGAGCATTAGGTCTTATTCAATCTCCGAAGAGGCAGTTAATGAAAAGAGAGCTATGTTGGATCATGTTTTCATTGATGCCAATGGTTTGATTATTTGGGAGACTGTTGGATCATATGTCATTGATGTAAATGGTTTGATTGATTGATGTCATTGATTGATGTCAAGTAATTGATTGATTGATGATTTTGCTTAATGAGAATGATAGATGTCAAAGTGGAAACCAATTGATAAATATGGATCATTGATATGATGCATAGATGAAGATGGAGCAATGAATTGCCATTGATACATGATGCATAGTTGAGATATATGATGCAGTGGTGAATTGATATTGTCTTATCATGGTTGATAAGGTGCACAAATGGATGAACTCCAAAGTGGTCCCCTTATGGTGAAAGTCCTCATGGGAAGATGTTTTATGGATTGAGTTATCCTAGAAGAACGGTTGGAGGACCCATGCTTTCATGTGGATTAATGAGATGAAGATCAATGAAGTTGTTGGTGAAACTATCCTATATGAATAGTGCTTGACATGCCATTTCCGGTGGTATGTGGAATGTCACATAACTCCTCATGGTTTGAGAGTTATGGCCTTATGAAGATGAAGGACCCCCATATGAATCCTTGAAGCCCAAAAGGTCAAAGAAGTCAAAGTGACCTAAAAGAAGAAATCATTATTTAAATGATAAATTCAAGTGACAAAATCAAGAAATATTATTTAAATGATAAAATGAAGTGACAAAATCAAGAAGGAATATTTAAATGATAAAGTATTGAAGAACTTTCTATTCATGGAAAGTGGTTTACACTAAAATAAGGAAAATAGGTTAAGTGACCTAAAAATGGGTTAAGTAACCTAAAAATGGGTTAAGTGGCCTAGAAGATGAAAGTATAAATAAGAAGCTAGGATCTCTTGTAAAAAGTACATTTGGTGAGAATCCTTTTTGTGGATCAATGGAGAGCTTCTTGTGAATATCTTTTGGAGTATTGATGGAGAGATTCTTGTGAGAGAATCTTATTTATGTGGATCTCTTGAGCATGATTGAATATCTATTATGAGGAAGAGAGCAAGAGGAGGATCTCATGGATGCATCAAAGTTTCGGCAATGTCGGAGATCTTGACGGAAAAATTCTTGGATTCACAGAAAACCCTATTATCTGATGCCCACGCGGGCTGTCTATGTATAGGGTGTGTGTACACATGGGCTAGATGTGTCTAGGGTGAGTGTACATGCAGGATGACTATGTACAGGGAGCATGGAGTGGATAAAATCATGGAGATTTGTGTTTGAGCTGGTGCCAAGCTCTTATATGATGAGGCAAGTTCTAGATCTTCATTCTATGGCCTCAAATCTATCATTGAGACACTGGTATGGTTACATTATTGTCTTGATGGATACTATTGTTTGATGTGTTGTGAATGCTTAGGGAATTCTTGGTATGGATTCTATGATGTGGTTCAGTTTGGTTGATTTGGTTGATGGAGTGAGCAATACTCTTATGATTCAGTAGTGACATGATTGCTATGGTATACTAGTTGTTTATACATGATTGAGATAGCATTCATATTGATTTGTTGTGGATCATGAGCAAGCTATTGGAGAACTTGAATGTGTTGTGACTGGCTATGGGTTAGTTTGGACAGTGGAAGAAAGAAGAGAAAGTGATTGTAGGTTGCAGAGGATCTAAGCATGTTTCTCATAAGCATACGCTTGTTGTATTATACACTAGCCACATTCACATGCGGGTTGTAGTGAGCCAAGGTGCGTGCACACGCGGGATGCACTACTGACAGGTCGCATACATGTTGACAGATTGATATCTGTTGAGGATTGTTGTGTCATCCCAGTTGGTGCTGAGAGTCTTTCATTATAGAGTAGGTGCTCTTACAGAGCTGTACTCTATTCAGTTGTTGATGATAAACCCCAAGGATTGTAGTTCGTAATAAAAAGAAAATTGTACATACATCTTGTGTTCTTTATGTTCATTGTGGTGATGCCTTGTTGATGATATATTGCTGATATATGTTGCTGATATGTGCTCACATATGACTGGTTATAAATGACAACAATGGGTAATGAATAAATGTTGAATGTTAATTGATGAGGTTTTGTGCAAGAGGGAAGTTGTTAGCGCGAATCCTTGCAAGGGGGTGTTTTCTCTCCAAGATTCGAGCCCGTGGCATAAACGCGAAGAAATGGGGCTTAAAGAACCCATCAAATGAATTTTATTCATTTGCAGGCATGAGCGCCAAGCGCAACACACATAAGACATCCATTTCGGACTTAAGTGTTAGTAGATGAGCGATTCGGGATTTAACGGCGAGGATCGATCGATAGAGAAGATCATCAGTGATCAAGTAAGCCAGAGCCACAGAGTTGCATGAGTTTTAGTGCTTGAGAGGGACACATGGTGCGCGATTAGGCTCTTTGACTCTTCGTGCATCGTGACTTTGAAGAGTAAGGACTAGCTCCTTCCCATCCATGAGACGCGAAGTGTCGAAGGCGTCCAGGACCCGGGCCCACAATATTGCCAAGATGATCTCAGCTGTCCATCACACAGGGACACGTGGTGCCTGATTAGGCTCTTCACCTTTTCACCCGTCGCCACTTTGAAGCACTTTTCTTTGCAACTGGGATCCCCGAGACGCGAAGTACTGAAAGCATCTAGGACCCGGGCCCGCAATCTCACAGAAAGTGATCTCAGTCGTCCATCCTATAGGGACACATGGTGCGTGATTAGGCTCTTCACCTTTTCGCCCATCATGACTTTGAAGAGTAAGGACTAGCTCCTTCCCATCCACGAGACGCAAAGTGTCGAAGCTCCTGAGCATATCTTCTCGGCCACTCCCTGGGGAAGCAATTAATGAAAATCGAGTAGGTATATGAAACCTCAGTTCGAGCCATAAATGGAAGGTATGGGAGGCCTGGAGCAATCAACCCATGGTACCCTTGTGTGTAGGACCCCCTGCAAGAGCCATGTTGAGTTAAGGTGGCTATGACGAAGAATTTTCATCTGAGTTTGACTGAAGGGACGCCATGCCTCGGAGGTCTGAGCAATCCTCTGTTGGGCGAATTTTTCCGAGTATATGTACTCAATTTTTCTATTTTTGTAAGGATCGATGGTTGAGCTAGGCTCCAGATTGTAAAGTTTTGATGAAGCACTGGTTGCTCTAGTTATGTATTGACACTTGAGACTTCTTGCCTTACGAATGTCAGCCTCTTTCCATCTCTCCATGTATACTATGTTGGAACTGCTCGGAATTGGAGGATCCAATCGAGTTGCGCTGTTATGGGATGATGTATGTTAGATCACTGTAATAGTCGTATTGTTTCTAATCAGTTTTTTGTATTTTCTCAACGTTGAATGATTTGGAATTGGAAGATCCAGTCAAGTCACACTTCATTTCCTCGAAACTCTGAACCAAGAGAATCTTGTATTCTAATTTTTTCCTCCTCAAGCTGCTGAAAGGCATGACGCCCTAAGCAGTCTTGCTCATTTATCTCAATAAGTCTTCCATCTGCTCATTTTATAATCAACTCACTAACGAAAGTTAGATCAAGACCTCCTTTGTTATTTACATACCAGGCCTAGAGTTAGAGTGATACTTTCTTGGGTCTCTACCCATTCAATCACCCATTAAAATTATTTGTGACATAAAATGATGGGCGTTGGGCTCTGCTCCTATCGGAAGCCAGGAGTGACTTCCAACTCCAACATTTCTGGTGCCGTAGCCAGGGACGAAGTTGAAATTTTTCCCCAAGATTGAACGACATTGAGCCTCTGATTCTGAAGGTGCATCAAGTATCAGAGCCTTTGAATATTTCTACTGTGCACCTGGCGA
>JASDQU011029269.1:1568-28339 GCA_032191745.1 Picea mariana
TTCCAGCTGGAGTATTGTGATGTAAAGCAAGACGATGAGATGATGCAAGTATTGAGCTTCCAACTTGACAGCTGTGACATAAAGCCAGTCTTGTATTATGATGAGCCAACCTTGTGATGTGATGATGATGATGTATCAGTTTTTATGATGATACATATTGATGCAGATGATGATGGCATTCCTTTGAGAATGATGATGCTGCCGATGAAGAAAACTTCCGATGATTTATAGATATGCTAGCCAATGTTCCAAGATGATATTGATGATGTTGTCCTCTCAGCAACTTGATGTTTTTGATGATGTTGTTCTCTCTCTCTCACATGATGCTAATGAAGAATAACCTTCTTGTTAAGGGTGAGTGTTGAAATAATGTAACTGCAAAGAGTATTCTTATTATTATTGATATATTATTCATAGGATCAATCCCCATTGTGGATTGATCATGTCGGTTATTGTAATAGGACCAAATCCCCTTTTGCGGATTGGTCAAAAGACAATTGTAATAGGAAGAATAAGAAGTCAGCCCCAACAGTTATTAAAGAGACCCAGAAATATAATAAAGGTGGGTTTAACCACCCAGTTTGAGAAGTTGGCCCTACCAGTGAAGAGACACTTCACATGTGCCAGACTTGTATAAATAATGGAGGCTAGCGCCTCACTTAGATACAACTCACTTGCTCAGTTTGAGAGACAAGTTCTGATCTATTACCTGCAAAGGAGAGAGAGAGTGGCGCATATATAGGAGAGGACTTTCTGTATTATCATAAGAGATCTCTTGGCATTGTTTGGCTATCTATATTAAGGAAGTTTTGTTGGGTTTTCTTCCCCTAGAGGGTTTCCCAGGATAAATGTTGTGTCTCTTGTGATTATGTATTTCTGAGTGATCTTGTATTATGCTATTGTCATCTAATGAAATGAAAACATCTATAATAATGGATTAAACATTAACATTGTCTACACTATATTGGGGTTATAGCAATGGAAAAAGGAAATGATTTCTGGTCTGCATTTTTATTTTGGGTATTCTGGCAATGAAAAACGAAATGAATTCATCTATGCATTTTACATTGGGTATTCTGGTAATGAAAAATGGAATGAATTCATCTCTGCATTTTACATTGGGTATTCTGGCAATGAAAAACGAAATGATTTCTGATCTGCATTTTTATTTTGGGTATTCTGGCAATGAAAAACAAAATTAATTCATCTCTACATTTTACATTGGGTATTCTGGCAATGAACAACGAAATGATTTCTGGTCTGCATTTTTATTTTGTATTCTGGCAATGGAAAAGAGAAATGGTTTCATGTTTGCAATTTTTTATAATTGGCCTTCTGGCGATGGAAAAGAGGAATTATTATTGTCTGCATTTCGTTTTACCTTTGGGGCGATTTTTCCCTTGATGAATATTGTGTTTTGCTTTAAAAATTTGCTGCCTTTTGATTCTTGTTAATGCCCACGATTTGCATTTAATGGGTGCCACGTTTTTGCCATTCGAAATTGACTGAGTTGCTATAGAAATCACCCATGATTTCATCCAATTAAATTGCAACTTTACTTGCAAGAATGACCATGTTTTTGATAATCATAAGTTGGTTGTGTTGCTGTAGAAATCACCCATGATTTTATCCATTTAAATCGCAACTTTACTTGCTGGAATGACCACGTTTTTGGTAATCAGCAGTTGACTATGTTGTTTGTAGAAATCACCCATTATTTTATCCATTTAAATCACAACTTTACTTGTCGGAATGACCATGTTTTTGATAATCAGAAGTTGACTGTGTTGCTATAGAAATCACCCACGATTTTATCCATTTAAATCACAACCTTACTTGTTGGAGTGACCACGTTTTTTATATTGAGAAGTTGACTGTATTGATGTTGAAATTCCCATGGTTTTCACCCAATGAATGTGACTGAGCTGTTGTTATTTACGACGATTTGGTTACCCAGAATTTATTATCACTATTGTTACCCAAATTTTATACCACAACCCTTACTTTGGGATTTCAAACGTCGAAATGCCCTCGGTTCCTTGTCTTCAAGATTCCCAAAATCCTGAACCCCGGGATGCTGAAATATGACCTGACGGTACTCTTCTCGCAAATGTTTTTGCAAATTCACATTTTTGGACTCCGTGAATCCTGCGCAAAAATTCCTTGCCCTCTCGTACTCTTGGTATCCAAAGTACTGAAGTACCGAAATCCAAAAACTCCGATCCTCCTTCTTTTGAACAAGATCAACGAATCATAGGCTCCCTTGATCCAATAGATCAAATCCTTTTGGGATTCTATGGGTCAAGAGTTCCAAACTCTTACCCCTGCATCTTCCTGTAGCCGAAATACCAAAATGCTCCTTTTAGGGATTTCCCCAAAACCTTTTCCATGTGCACTTTTCGGGACTTCGGGATTTGCAATTTCGTGAATCCTCTGCGACCAAACCTTGATCCTTCACCTTCCCAGTATCCGAAACCTTGATGGGTTCAGATCTCTGCCACGTTTCCTCTGAAATCGATGGTCCTGATCTCTTAGTTGTTTCTCATACCAGGAATTTCAAACTCTCGGTACCAAAATCTCTGCCTCCTCTACCTTCCGAACTCCGAATAACTGAAATGTCAAAGTTTTGCTCCAAAGGTAATTCGCATTTCACGACTTCAGGGTTTTCACTGTGAAGTTCCCTAGTCTCTTATCATCAGGATTCCTAAAATGTCGAACCCCAAAATGCCGAAATGATATAGCGGCTCCTCTCCTTTACATACAAGGATTAAACCTTGTGCAACTCCTCCTAGATCTGATGGCTATTGGTCCTACGTGCTAAATCTGACGGTAGCTGTAGCTCCTCTCTGAGCATGTGTTCCTCCCTTTTTCCTTGGAAGATTTTCCAAGTTCCAAAGGTCACAACCTTTGCTTCCTTCTCTTCTTCTATGAAGCCTACACTCACAGCTTCTGTCTACATTCTTGAAGACGCTTTCCCTCCTGAGCTTTGTCGACTGTGAAACCTTGAAGGGTTCCTTGACTTCTACACTTCTCTCAGCTATTTCCCTGTGTGCAAAGGCACTGTTCCTCCTGAACTTCTGAACTTGAGACAAGCTCACTCTAAAACTCAAAGGGTTCCTTCGAACTCTACAACCTCTTGCAGGACTTCTACACGAAATGGTGCTATCTCTTCTAAGCTTATCTGTGGCTCTGACCTCAAAATGTCCCTGTCCCTTTCTCTCCTTGAAGGGATGAAAGTGCCCTCTGGAAACTTCCTGCTCAAGAACACCTTACTAAGCCTACAGGATGTTCAACAACCTTGTGAAGGTCCTCCTGACACTTCCTTCTCTGAACTCAAAACATAGCTCTTTATGTGCAGTCTCTGCACTTGTTCAATGCCCTCCTGGCAGAGCTCTACAAAATCCCTCAGTGGTTTTGTCTTCTCACTGAACACGAAACAGATTTCTCTCCCTAATGTATCCAATGCATCCGCTCAATGCCCTCCTGGAAGAGCTTCTATGGAATCCCTCAAAATTTTTGTCTTCTCAGTGTCCTTCCTTTGTCTATCCTTCAAGGTGTTCAGCAACCCTGAGGATTCTCCCTAAGTCTAAGACTTCCTCTGGTGCACCCTCCTGGCACGTCCTTGTATGAATCTGTAGAATTCAGAAGTGCATCCCTTGCACTGGCTTACAGAGACCGCAGTACTCTGTCATGCAACCTCTTGCATGAAGCCTCAAAGAACCCAAACTTGAAATCAAAGAACTCAACATATAACAAAATCTATTGGTCCTTGCAAATGGAACTTAAAATACATCTACAACATATATGAGTACACACACATAACATTCATGAAATGCATAAACACACAAAGACTCAAATGTAGGAAAAATTGCTCTTTGTATTAATACGAATGTCGGTTTACAATGTGAGCTCGGACTATAACAAAGTCTCGACTCTCCTCTCTTCCACTCTAACTCTTACAGAGATCTCTTATATCTCGACTTGACTTACCCAACTACTTCTAACTCATCCTACCTACAAAGGATATTTTACATGAGGGTGCTCTTTGAGCTCTTCCCTCAAAGCTACCTACTCTATTCAATTACATTCAATTATATTGAATGGTTGTCTAGTCCGAATCGGATCTAGATCTCAGCCTTACATCCATTTAAGGCAACCCTTTATCTAAGCCTACACATAGGGATAGCTTTATGGCTCCACAGCCTTACAAAACATTAATTACATTGATTTCAAATTCAAAATTTGAAATGAGGGTTGCACCTCTCTTCATCCCATTGAATGAGCACTATGTTGGCTGGCTTGGGAGCGATGCTTCTGCATCATACTCCTCTATTGCAAAAAATTCATGAGCTCCTTCTCATGATCATCCCAGCATCATTGTTGAAATCCACCTAGATCCCAAATAGTCCTCTGGAGCTGTTCATCTGCTCCATTGTTTTGTTGTTGTTGCTGCTACTTCCGCTCCTCTATTGCTATGGTAGACCCTCTTCTACTCAGCCTTTCTTTGTTGGCAGTCTCTTGTGCTGACTTCAACATCAATCTCCTGACCTGCTCTATCTCCTCGTCCAACTGCTCCAATGGCTAGCTCTGTGTATGCAGTCTCCTCAGTTGCATTTCTTCTCTGCAAATGGGTAGATCATCATGATCTCCCATGTCATCCTCTTCATCTTCTGTGGCACTAAGTGTCCACTTTGCTGCAAAGTTCAGCTTCACAGTCCTATCACTGAGCTGGTGCTCATATTTTCCCTATGACATCTTTGTTTCTACCATATCTCTTTGTGTTGGCTCAAGTCCAACCTCTCTCAGCTGCTCCTTGGGCTGGTATGCTCCTCCTACATCTGCTTCCAACTTGACTTGTTGGATGTGCATTCTCTTCACTATCACCCTTCTCTCCAGGGCTTCAATCTGTTCACACAGATCAACAAAGCTTATGCTATCTGCTTCTTCTTCTACTGTTGCTACAAGCTCCAATGCTGCAGTCATATTTGTTTCAACTTCCTAGCTGAAACATTTGAGCCATTCCTCGGAATGCTCATTTCCTTTTTCTGCTTGGGCAGCTTTTGATATCTGCTCCAACAATTCCTCTTCTTTGACAGTCTCTACTAGCTGTCTTTCTATTGCTGCTACATCGGCAACACAAACACTCACCTCATATGGACTACCTGGAACGAAGATTTGAATTCCTCCAATGATCAGAATGTCCTTCTGATCCTTCTCCTCTATCATCTATGCTTGCTGATATGAATTCATCTCTGAGCTCATCTGCTCTCCCTTGCCCTCCTGGCAATATGGGATTTCTTTGCTGCCCCCTTAGCAGTCTATGAGATCCTCGGATCTCATCTTATTGCCCACCTGGCAATTTAAATTTTCAATCCTGCCCTCTTGACAGTCTATGAGACCCCGCAGTGATCTCACTTCATTGCCCTCTTGGCAACATGAAATTTCCCTGTTGTCCTCCTAATAGTCTATAAGATCCCACAACAATCTCATCTCATTGCCCTCCTGGCAATTGGAATTTTTTGTTCTTCCCTCTTGGCAGTCTCTGAGTTCTTCCAATGATCTCAGTTCATCCTCATCATCACTGAGATTCCTCCCAGTCTCTAGTTCACATACCTGAACCATATCCTCCTCATCATTCTTGAGGATTTCAACATTCCTCAGCCATCCTCTTGTCAGTCTTCGCTGTCTTTTGGCCAACATCTCCCTGACTGGCCATTTTACCTTCATCCTCATGGGACATTCATACACCCAATGTGATCTTGCATCCTACTGCATCTGCAGTACAAATTCCTCCATCCTTGCTCTGATCTCGATGAGCTCTTTATCCATCTCATCTTTGCTTGGTTGTTGATGGATCTTCTTTCCATCGTGTCTATGGTCTTTAGTAGCCATTTTCCTGCCTTCTGTCTGCCCTCCTGGAAAACCTGCTGCTGTCACTCTACAACCCTGAGTGCTTCCATCGTCCCCTATAGTCCTCTAGACTATCTTCTTGATTGTTGCATACTTGCAAGCAATCACCAAAGAGTCTTAATACTCTGCCTTCCTCTGATACCAAATTGATGTGTATCAGAGTACTCTTTCTCCTCTTGCTTCCTCTGCCTACAATATACAAAAAGAGTCAAGCTCTGATACCACTCTGGTGTGTATCAGAGTGTTTTCCTTTTCTCTTGCCTCCTTCTACCTACAATCTATAGATAGAAAGTGGTTCTGATACCAAAAATGATGCAGACCCCCCTACCTCAGCCATGGTCCTGCACGACCTCTCAGTCTTAGGATCATTCTTCTCTCACCTCTGAGCTGAAGCGACTCCCTTGGATTCCTATCGAAATCCCAAGAATCCGATCCATAGGTCCTTCTCCTCTCAACGACCTCCAAGATATGACCGCAACCCTTTTGTCGAAAAAAAGGATTTTCGGGCTTCGCAATTTCGCGAACCCAGATGTGGAGAGTTCTATCTCTTCGATCTATCGAATGCCAAAATGTCGAAATGGAGAATTTCCAGCCTATGTGACCACTTTTCCCTGTGACCACACGCCTCTTTCGGAACTTCAGGGTTTCCAACACCGAAATGCCCCCGGTTCCTTGTGTTCGGGATTCCCGAAATCCTGAACCCTGGTATGACCCGACGCTACTCTTCTCACAAACGCTTTTTGGAATTCACGTTTCAGGACTCCACGAATCCCGTACAACAATTCCTTTCCCTCTCGTATTCCTAGTATCTGAAGTATCGAAGTACCAAAATCCTGAAACTCCGATCCTCCTTCTCATGAGCAAGCTCAATGGCTCAAAGCCTCCCTTGATCCAATAGCTCAGATCCTTTCAGGATTCTATGGGTCAAGAGTTTCAAAATCTTACCCCTGGATCTTTCGGTAGTTGAAGTATCTAAATGCTCCTTTCAGGGATTTCCCTGAAACCTTGTCCGTGTGCACTTTTTGGGACTTCAGGATTCACAATTTTGTGAATCCTCCATGACCAAACCTTGATCCTTCAACTTCCTGGTATCCAAAACCCTGATGGGTTCGGATCTCTGCCATGTGTCCTCTGAAATGAATAGTCATGATCTCTTCGATGTTTCATGTACCGAGAATTTGAAACTCTCGGTACCAAAATCTCTGCCTCCTCTACCTTCCGAACTCTGAATAGCCAAAATGCCGAAGTTCTGCTCCAAAGGTAAGTTGTGTTTGTAACTTCGGGGTTTTCACTGTGAAGTGCCCCAGTCTCTTGTCATCAATATTCCCAAAATGCCGAACTCCGAAATGCCGAAATGATCTAGTGACTCCTCTCCTTTTCATATGAGGATTAAACCTCATGCAGCTCCTCCTGGATCTGATGGCTATCAGTCTTCCATGCTAAATCTAAAGGTAGCTATAGCTCCTCTTTGAGCATGTGTTCCTCCCTTTTTCTTTGTAAGATTTTCCAAGTTCCAAAGGTCATGGCCTTTGATTCCTTCTCTTTTGCTGTGAAGCCTGCACTCATGACTTATGTCCGCATTCTTGAAGACACTTTCGCTCCTAAGATTTGTCCACTGTGAAACCTTGAAGGGTTCCTCGACTTCTACACTCCTCTTGGCTATTTCCTTATGTGAAAAGGCATTGTTCCTCCTGAACTTTTGAACTTGAGACAAGTTCACTCTGAAACCTCAAAGGGTTCCTTCGAACTCTGCAACCTCTTGCAGAACTTCTACATGAAACGGTGCTATCTCTTCTGAGATTATTTGTGGCTCCGACCTCAAAGTGTCCCTGTCTATAAAAAACAGGAAGGTTTTTGTCTCCTTTGTCTATCCTTCAAGGTGTTCAACAACCCTGAGGATTCTCCTTGAGTCTAAGACTTCCTCTGGTGCACCCTCCTGGCACATCCTTGTCTGAATCCGCAGAATTCATAAGTGCATCCCTTGCACTGGCTTACAAAGACCACAGTACTTCGTCATGCAACCTCTTGCATGAATCCTCAAAGAACCCAGACCTGAAATCAAAGAACTCAATAGATAGAAAACTCTATCTGTCCCTAAAGATGGAACTTAACATTCATCTACAACATATATGAGTACACACACATAACATTCATGAAATGCATAAACACACAAAGACTCAAATGCAGGAAAAACTGCTCTTTGTATTAGTATGAATGCATGTTTACAATGTGAGCTCAGACTGTAACAGAGTCTTGTCTCTCCTCTCATCCACTCTAACTCTGATAGAGCTCTCCTATATCTCATCTTGACTTACCCAACTACTTCTAAATCATCCTACATACAAAGGATATTTTACATGAGGGGGCTCTTTGAGCTCTTCCCTCCAAGATACCTACTCTATTCAATTACATTCAATTATATTGAATGGTTGTCTAGTCCAAATTAGATCTAGATCTCAGCCTTACAACCATTTAAGGAAAACCTTTATCTAAGCCTGTGCATAGGCATAGCTTTATGGCTCCACAGCCTTACAAAACATTAATTACATTGATTTCAAATTCAAAATTTGAAACGAGAGGGATGCCCCTCTCTTCATCCCATTGGATGTGCATTGTGATGGTTGGTTGGTTGGCGCATGGCTGGCTTGGGAGTGATGCTCCTACATCACCATTAAGGATGGCTTTGTTTACTTCCTTAAGGACCTCGTTTTTCCATGAAATTGTTGATTGAGTTTGTTGTAGTATGACCACGAGTTGATCCTTCTGCGGTTGTATTGTCCTTCTTTCTCCAGCAATTGAGTATACCCAGTGTTCTCACTACAAACATTAACTACTACAGTGGAGTTGTTAGTCAAGCAGTCTCCTTCTTTATGTGAACAGACAGTTAGATATTGATATAGTTACTAGATAGACGACATGTGTAATTAATTGTTTACCAATGTCTTATTTAGCATTCCGCTTTGATATAGCTAATGTGGTTATATATTGTTAAGTGATAGTTAGACTATAATTTGGGATTATTTAGAATTTCCCTTTTAGATTGTGATTAATGGTTAAATGATATTAGTGAGTATTTCCCCAAGTAGAGATTAAGCTTGCTAAATTAAGGCAATACCATATTATTTGTCAATGTCA
Organism: Picea mariana; assembly: GCA_032191745.1. Lineage (NCBI taxonomy): Eukaryota > Viridiplantae > Streptophyta > Pinopsida > Pinales > Pinaceae > Picea > Picea mariana. Next base: position 10,614 of record JASDQU011029269.1, read on the forward strand.
TATAATTTTGATTAAATGTATTACTTTCAAGGCAATACTATAATAGCATAGTGAGTAAATGTTATATCTCCTTCATTCAAATCACTGTGTTATGATATTAAGTTTTAATGCCTAGCCTCTAATATTTTCTCTACTGATCATCTAGTGGAATGACCAGTTCTATTGGTTAAATGTTATATAGTATCAAATGTTAATGTCTTACACGTCATTCCCAAATATGATTGCATTAAGGTTTAAATTGATGGTACGTTGATGACCCAACTATTATTTAGACTTGCTCACTTGATACACTTTTAATGTTAATTTAGATTGGCATACATTTACCTAATTGCAATCAGACTTGTTGATTTTTATGTTAATATAGAATTGTAATTTATGGACTAATTGGAATTGAATTACTATTGGATGAGTAACCAATGTTAAACACGATGGTCAGTTGGACTATCTTAGAAGTGATCAATGGTTGGGTTGTTGACGAAGTCGCTTTTATCTTGTGCTTCCCGGCGAGGGTGTTTGTATTTATTATTAATTAAAGTTTGTACTTGGTTTTGTAAAGGTTTAATGTGATTGGTTTGCTCACTGTAAGGGTTCTAGTTACTTGTGTAATTAATTTTTGGTGTGTTGGGTTGTTAGGATGATTGTCCTTAGCTTAGTAGGCTTGGTCTGCTTGTGTCAGGCGGGATGTATACACCTCCTTGTTCCTCAGAACAGTCGCCAACCTTGAGACCTTAAATGGTCAAAATCGACAGGAACCTAGGCTTGAGAATTGCTTATGTGTCATGGACGTCCTAACCATTGCAGGGTAGGATGGGTGGGTAGTCATTCTTATTATTCGTTGGTTGAACATCATACATTTCTTCCAGGTGCTTGATGTGATTTTATGTTAGGTCGTTATGTTTGTTGTGGCGTGAGTTGCATGCATTGTGTTCATCGTCGTGTTGCGATGTTGAGTATACTGCCATCATTACCTTCCTACACACACACAAAAAATAAAAATTCACTTGTTATGTCAGGCTTATTGTCGTAATGAAATGGGAGGTTTGTTACACATCAAATCTTGCCAAGGAAGAAAAAACAAAGCAAGGTAACACAAAATTCCATTTTTTTATTTCAATTTAAACTTAATTTATTTTTTGTATGCCCATGCACAACCGAGGAATAATCAATATTTGATAAAACAAACATCTTTCTTGACACATGAAACTTTATAAAAAACAAAGATAACATAAACCTCACACAATTCTCCAACTTCAACATTGCGCTATAATCTGTAAAGATAATTTCGCACAATTATAGGGTTTGAACTATAATTTTTTTAGAAAAAAAATGAAAAAGAAAAAGGCAATTCTAGGTTTACATCTATGAAATTTGTAGAAATTAAATACCTACACTTACATATAGAATAATTCTAATTTCTAAGGCAAATCTTTGCTAGAGGAAGCATGTAAGTGATACATTGAAGCACATTATTGAGGTAGCATGCATTTTCGAGATTTTGAACCCCACACACGTGGGCTATCTTGACGAAATGGTCATTGCTATGTCATTTCCAAGGCCATATGTGGCTCTCCTAAAACCCTAACTCAACTCCTACAACACCATTCCCTATTATTTTTGCATGGTTTCCATCACTATTGTTAAGCGAAGAAGAACGAGCATAGAAACATAAGTTTATTTTTCTTCTTCTCCTCGACCTCCCTTTCGTCTTTGTATTTAAATATTCCAATGTTTTTGCTTCTTCTGAAATAGGACACATGGAGAAGAATAATCTATAAGGTCCATGGGGTTTTGGTCTAGATCCGTTTTTGTAGCTAGTGCCAATAATGGCCCAGAGGGTACTCTCTGTATGCCTTGTTCGATGTCGTCTTCTCCACCAATTTTGTTTTACCATAAAGGAAAAGGTATTGAAAAAAAATAACATGATTATGAGGAGTGTAATGAACAAATATATGTAGAGTAGGCAGGAAACCCTAAAGAAAGCACTTATGAATTCTCCCAGAGAGACTCGAATTACAGAAAGCTCGAGAATTACAACAAGCCCTGCCAAAAACTTCTCTCACTTTGTCCCGTTCCTGGTTGCAATCCACACGCCAAACCAAATTTTTAACTCCCTACTAAGGTCGACGTATTAACTATCACCATCCAACACAACATATTGTCTCCACTAAAAAGGAATCAGGGTAGCTTATAGGTTATGCATGTGTTTGGTTGTCGTTGCTGCAAGGAAACATAGTTGTCATGCAAACAATGAAGGCCTAAGCCAACCAAATGGATATTCACTTATTAATTCATCAACAAAGGTTAATGAAAACATAAATTTCAATTTTAATACAGTGGCATGATTCATTATTAATCATAATATAATGTTTAATGGAATAAACATATTTTTTATAATAATTTTAAAATGGAATGAATTTACATTAATTATATAATTATAGTTATAATTCCACCTACCTACCAATGTTTCATTGCATGGGGATCATATTAATGCATGAATTTGAATCCATGTGTCATATTGTTTCTCCCACATTCCCTCTGCAAGTATCATGTGTATTATTTGTTAAAAAGCTATGTCTAACCTCTAATCTTTCTCATATCGCTCTTCATCATCAATGTGTAATGAAATGAATTAAGAAAGATTTGTAAGGCTTTAGGTTGTGGTTTAGTGGTTGCGATGGGGAGCATCCACACTAAATACCTAGGTTCAAATCCCTATTTTCATATGGATTTGGAAATCAAGTTATGCTCCTGGTTTGATGGTGATATGAAACATTCATTAATGAAGGAATAAAATCTATGCATGTTCTGTACTGCTTCTTTGCTTCCGTACTGCATCTTTGCTTCCATGAGTTGTATCCATACTACTTATTTTCTTCCATGAGTGGCTTCCATGTATTCAACTTCTATTGTTGACAAGGATATGAGCACCTATCGCTTAGTCATCTAGTTGATTTCTCCACCGAACATATTGAACACATATCCACTAGTCGACCTTCATCAATCCAGATCTCCATCCAAGTCAGTGTTGACCAATACATGTACATATAATTCACTGTAATCTCCAGGTTTTTCTTGGTAGCATATAGCATAATATTTTCTGCCACACAAATACCTTAATACTCTTCTAAAAATTGTCTAGTGCTCCTTTCCAAGTGTTGATATGTATCTTCTTAAAATTCCCACTGCATGGGAAATGTATAGCCAAGTGCATACCACCACAAATAACACTTGCATAGGGAAGACATGCCATGTTCTATGTTTCTTCTTATGTCTTTGGACACTATTCCTCAATCAACCTTTCTCTCACACGAATTGGCACCTTTATAGGTTTGCAATCCTGCATGTTGAAATGCTTCAAAATTGTTCAACATACTTTTTGTGATTAAACTAGAGCTTTCTAACTGCACAATCTCTTTTAATCTCCATCCCCAGAATGAATTTCATTTCTCTGAGATCCTTCATGTCGAAATTGGAGGATAATTTCTTCTTCACCTCCTTTATTACATCCATGTTGTTTCTGATCAAAAACATGTTGTCAACATATAATGCTACATATATGAAATTCCCACCTTCTTACTTGAAATATATGCAGTCTTCATATTTTATTTTCACAAATCCTAAACTATGTATGTGTCGAACTTTTAGTACCACATCCTTGGTGATTTATTTATACCATAAAGATATATTTTCAACTTGCACACTAGCTCTTTCTTTCCCTTTATTGCAAATCCTCTAGCCTGTTTCATTTAGATTTCTTCTTCCAGGTCCCCATCTAGGAACATTGTCTTTACTCTATTTTTTGTATTTCAAGATCAAATGTTGTAGCCATATACATTAGTACTCTAATGGAAGTTAATTTTTCAACAGGGTAAAAAATCTCACTGAAGTTGACTCCTTCGACTTGGGAATATCCTTTTTCTACCAGTCAAGCTTTGAATTTCTTGACTTGATCTATTGCATTCATCTTTTCATTGAATACCCACTTTCTACTCATGGGATTTCTTCCACTAGGTAATGCAACCAAATCCCATGTCTCATTCTTGTGTAAGCATTCCATCTCTTCAACCATGGTGTCTTTCAAGAGTCTATTCTCTGACGAGTGGACTTCCTTCCTAATCGACTTGGGATCCTATTAAGTGGAAATTAATGCAAATAAAGAAAGAAAGTCGGGTGAAATGCACCTTTTGACTTATTTTGTTACTCGTTTAGACCTCCTTACCACCGAGTGAGCACCAATATCTGGTGCCATGAACCACATGAAAAATAAAATTCCATTTTGAGTATCGGAGCGCTCTTCAGTTTATGATTTAAAGAGGAGTTGTAAGTTTCAAAATATGTAGAAGTAAGAAAAAAGTTGATGTAAATACAAGCCCTAAGAAACAAGTCGATGGAACTTGGCATGGAGTCTTTATTTCATAATCATGACGGATCTAAGGAGGAAGAGGAGATAAACCCTTTTAGAATGGAAGTTATTTCCCTATGATATCTGTAATATCCCCAAAAATATTTAATTATTAAAGTCTATGTGCACTTAGAAATAAATTTCTGTTTTTGGCAAATTCATATTTAGAATTTTTTTTCCATTTATGACAAATCTGAATTTGGAATTTGATTATTGTAATTGATTATTTATGACTTTTGGGAACATATTTGATTTTCCCAACTAACTCTTTGATTGTGACACATGTAAAAGACAAATATTTATATGTATTAAATGTTGGAAGACAAATAGAATAGCCAGGTTGAAAAAAACGGACCATGACTCCATAAATGGGGAACATATTTGAGTTACCCCGGGACTGATTTTTACAAGTGGAAAATGAGGAATTTGATCACTAGAAACCCCTGAAAATTAGGGATTTGTAAAGCTGCGAAAATTCCCAAGGAGGGAAAGAAAGACCTAGGCACAAGATGCACATAAGATACAACATAGGGAGGAGGCAGGATGCTTCTTAGTATGTTGGTGAAATCAAAACTACTTGTTGTTATGAACACTGTTTAATGTGAGTCAAGGGAATTTATGATATGGGGAATAGAAGTGTATCAAAGGAGGATCATTTAATTTTTCCCTTATGGACTCATGTTCAGGGTAGGGGTCAACGAAATTGGTTGTTCTATTCTATGGTTGGGTGGAACGTGGTTGTTCCATTAGTGTCCCAACATTAGTTTCAGATATGTACCTTTACTTGCACTTTGGAATTTTATTCTGTTGATTATAATTGTTAGAAATATGATGGGTTGTATGATGTTAGTATATATATAAATGATTGAATATATCTATATCTATATCTATATCTATATCTATATATATATATATATATATATATATATACTCATATGTAAGAAAAGGATATAATTGTTGTATTATTTCAATATCATTAAAATATGATTATACATATGTGCATAGATGTGTAGACATATCTATGATTCCATGCCAATGAATGATAAAAATGGTCTCTCTCTCTCTCTCTCTCTCTCTCTCTCTCTCTCTCTCTCTCTCTCTCTCTCTGAATATATATATATATATATATGCATGGGGATGTATAGGCATGCATTGTTCATGGATAAAGAAAATTTCCTTTGACCACTGATTTGCACACATGTATATGGAATTTCAAATTTAAAATTGTGCAAGTACCATAAAGAACAGATAAAAGGTATACCAACCCACTTTTATATTACATATCTCTTCATGTCTATAATTACAAACAATGAATTTCAATAGTATACAATTATATGCTACAATAGATGTCACAATGATTAAATCCTATTGAAATTGGTTTCCACAACTATATTTTTCAATTGAAAATAAATTTACAATTAATCTATATAGCCAGGAAAGCCCGGTTCAACATTTATTGTTGTGGAATAACCTAGGGTAAGGACCCCTATATCACTAGTAGACATAACTTGATAAGTTTTGCATAAAACGCCAATATCATAACTCAAATACCTTTCTCGAGCAAGGTGACTCCCCTTGATTCGTTTTCTTCGAACTGCATAAACCTGCGGAGATAAAGGGGTAGGGTTTAACAAACTATACTTTTCTTTTAAAGAATATAAATGAAATGGAATTTCTTAATTAACCGAGATAAAAGAGTACTTATCTTGAACTCAGGGAAGGACCAAGTCACCTCTGGAACTGGTGCCAAAATCCACTCATGGACAAAGGGGGAAAGTGGATCCTTAATCCAATTGATGGGTACCCTCACAGAAACAAATCAGGGCCCCATCATTAGTTGATGAAATTTGAGTATAATGTTTTCATAAATATAGAATGAAATCAAAGATTTATCATGACAATAATTTGAAGGATACAAGTCATAAATCACATAGGAAGAAGAAGTTTATATAGGTTATAAACCACAACAATGTTAAAGAAATTTTATGGGATTGTAAGATTCACAGTGTTAAATAGATCAAAGGTGTATGGTTGTGCAACCCAACAACGGGCAAATCATTTCCTTGCTCACACAGAACTTAAACCCTAGATTATAGAGCTAGAATTATTCACATAATACACAATCGTGGATCCTACAAAAGGGTAAAATGATACTTTAGGTATACGCAAAACATAGGTCATGATTTTTATAATGCTAGGTAAGTACATGAATTGCAAGGGTTTAAAGATAGAAATCTCGTAGATTTAATTATGAATTTCACTTGTGAGTAAGTAACTCTTACATACACAGAGAAATAGTATTACAAGCATGCATACAGTTTAGTTAAGACAAACTCTTACTGTCCAAAGGCATTCAAAACAACATATCAGAAAGGTTCGACCTTACGTCTCTGTGTAAACTAAAGAAATTTACATTGTAACTATTTTTTAAAACACAGATGGAAATTACGAGCGTAGTGAGGTTTATATATATGAATTATATCATATAAAATACTAGAGGAACTGACGGATAGGAGTTCGATGTTATTGTACATCTGTATTTTAATCCTTGCCTCTCTTTTTTAAAACACATAAGGTAAAGTCATAAATCAATATGTGTTACCTATATCTATTTTTTCGTAGAAAAATCAGAGATTAAATCATAACACATAAGAATTATTATTTTACTCACAGAATGTGAATTGTGAATTTAATCTTAGAGGGAATGAGTGCCATACTCTCCCACGAAACTACACAGTCAATAAGAATTTACACTGATCGAATCTATGAATATCATAAAGGGTCTAACCTTTATTTATGTGTTATATATACGCGTAGGGTTAAATCACAAAATCCCCAGTGAGGTATTACAAAGAGTGACTCCTTTACACTGGGTATTTGGATTTCGTAGGGTAACTTGGACACACCCATAATATTTAAAACATTGCTAGAATGAGTTACAAGAATTTCAGGGTTAACTCTTTGAACGTAGTGCATATATTTCGGGAATCCCCACAGTTAAAATAAATATTATTACATGCATGAATGCAACTGATAAAAATGTCCCACAATAAGGAAAGTAAATGAAAAAGGGACATTGAAGTTTTGGGCTAGAGAAAAAACTGGGAGAAATTCCCACGAAGGAGAGATATCAAGCTTTGCTAACACCAACAGTTCCAAACTAGTTTTACCCATGAGAGTTACAGAAAATGTAAGAAAGAAAGGTTCGGGTATTACCTTGCGTAGAGAGGAACTTGACTGGTTTTCATTTCCACTAATGTTTACCAGGTCCAAAAGCCTTATCTCCAAGCTACCAGACACAAGGATGAAGCCACAAGGGGTTGCGCAGAGAGAAAAATGCACATAGAGCAGAGGAGGAGTTTTTTTTTCGCGAAACCAAAGGAAACAATGAGCGGAATAGGCTCGAACCTATTGCAAAATGAGGAGTAATGCGTGAAAAGAATCCATAGTATGTTAGCCATGTGAATGAACGGATATGGCGATTTCGCATTAGGCCTGACTGCCCAAGCATCCAGTACAATACATACCTATTTTAAATGACATAGCCAGTGGTAAATGCAATTACAGACATATATGACTCTCCATTAACACAACTTACAAACTCATTCAATGTTGATATGTGATACAAGTTGAGTAGGGTTAGCACGGTTAGGTATAGATTCAAATGTGGCACCTTTGCAAGACTAGATGCATTATGGCACATGATACATTGATGTCTCGGTTGTCATAACAACCCTTAATATCCCATTGTAACTCTAATACCTATGCACTTATCAACTAGTTAATGTGTTAGGACATGAACAGTATGCAGTATAAATCCTGGTTACAAAATATGATTTGTGGAATGGTGTAAATACACATTGGTTTAAATAACCTATGACAAGGATATTTATATATGAAAATGAAATAGTTATATCGAGTAAGGGTCTACTTTTCGTATGCTAAACCCAACATTATATATATAAATATATGTATAGTGGTATATGCAAGAACTCCATGTATGTATTTATATATAAGTAAGTGTTAGGATTTCACTTAATGTACACAAATCTGAACATGCTATGATTTCTATATATGTGTTGAGTCCTTTGGTAAAACCACTTATATAGATATACTAGCACAGTCGCTAACTCGCGGCTGAGAACACCGAAAGGTATCGGCTGAAAACCCGTGCCCCCAATATAAAACGTATGTGGTAATCTGTAATCTGTCTATGGTAATATGAAATGTTTGGCTGCACGGTTTAATCCTACTTAATCATTTAAACGTGGAATTTGCATATCCTTACTGTAATTTTTTAATGTGATTAGGTAAATGTTAAAAAGTAAACATGTTAATAGATGCCTTGATAAATGCAAGAAAGTTATGAATAATAAATCTGACCCATTGATTTCGGAGGACGACTAAGAATATGCCAACATCTTCAATGCATAGCCATCAGATTAGAGTTTAAGGTTAAATAAGGTTAAAAGATCATTAATTGTGCCCATTGTCAATAGGTGTACGCCTTTCGGCATAATTATGATAAGAGTAGTATCCATGTTATGATATGGATACTATAGTCCCTATATGGACACAGTAAGAAATTGCAAACATCATTTTTGATAATACAAATATCGTGAGTAGACTAAACGCTAGTCTATTATTTACAGTTTTGAATGCACTGAATAGTTTTGTATGCACTAAAATATTTAATAGGTATGACTTCACTTAGATAAGATAATTATCTTGGTTTTGGTCGCTTGTAGTTATGAGGAAGTACATGTCATAATTTCGATAGCAACGATAATAGAGTTAATCTTGATTAAGTATATCTGAGTCAAGGAGTTTTAATGTGCCTAACAATTATTTTTTTTTATTTGGTAAATTTGGGGTACATTACAATATCATCGATGACACAAAACCATCACAAACCAAGTTTCAACCTTCAAATGGATAGATATGATAATATGAATTTGGAAAATATGTGGAAGTCCATACATGACTGAGGAAGATGATCAAGATAATATTCAAGGTATAACACATGTATTATAAGAAGATAAGTTAAATGTGGTTACTACATCATTTAAATGGAGAAGAAAATAGTTGGGGCTAGATGATTGTTAAAAGACCTAAAGGAGATTCTAGTGATTTTTCATATTCATTAACATAAAAGGAATAGCATGATTGTGATGAACCTTATGATGAACTGAACTAATACATGTTTTCCAAAATGACTTAATCGTTGAAAAATATATTGAGAAGTTTCATGTCTTTGAGTCCAAGGTCAAAATATCTTTCTATATATAATTTGGGATACGTATGTTATAAATCTATATATTAAACTAAAGTAAACATGATTTGAAAATAACTCTTTTAAAAAATCCATTATATAGCTAGAAAAATAAATTCATGTTCTAATTATTAAGGAAACAATACGTAGCTCTAGCAAGAAGGATTATACATGTGATAAAAGGGAAATTGAAGAAGGATAAAATTAATGGCCACAAATAAAAGACCATCCATGCCATCCAAACTAAAACTCTATTATCTCACCTTAAAATCTTTGTCTGAAATACTCACAACACTATTTTAATGGTCATGTTTATAATATTCAAAAACTTGTTATAGCCAAATACTTATACTACTTTTCATTTTGAATATAAACTTATGGAGAATACTCTTCATGGATAACCATGTAATGAATTTAATTAAAAAAACCAATCCCCTCCCTTATCCCTTACTATAATAGAAACCATGAAAATGGTCGATATCCCTTATCTCTTATTAGTCTCCATTGAAGGTTAGGACTATAGAGATCGATTCAACGTTGACCTTTAATTACTTTTCATTTGACTAAAAATATTTGTGTGCTTCTCAAAGTTGTACATAGGAAATGTAAAATAGTTATTATTTTGCAATATTTTAATTTCTTTTATTTAAAAATCTATTAGATAATAAGTTGGAACTCTTATTTCCAAGTTATTTTTATCAATCCTAAGTTTTAAGGATATCATATCTTCATTTCTTCATTGACACTATTTTTGAGGTCTTTAAATACCCTCTAACACAATACATTTTTTCAATCTTGTATAACCTAAGTTTATTGAAGCTCTTTCTCAAAACGCCGATGATGCATTTTATAGATTTTGCATCTATTGATTGAGATTGTTAGGTCTGTTGAGTGAATAGATGTGGATTGTCATTTTGTATTAACACTGGTGCTATATTAACACTTGTGTTGTATTAACACTTGTGTTGTGTTAGTGAATAAATCAACCCACTGTTGATCTATCACATTCCTTCTTCTTGCCTCAACCCTATCCTCATATCCTCATTGTGATCTTCCCATAGCTATTCTAAAATTACATGTTAGTCAATAACATATTTGATCTGGATTATTTTTGGCATAAAATGAGAGCGAAGATATAACACAAAAATATACAAAGATATTGCAAGAGAGACAATAATATTACAAAGATATATAATAAATATAACAAGAGGCACAAATATACAGTAATACACAATTTCTATTAATGAGAGAAATGTACAAAACTATAGAAGTACAGAGTGAAAGACTCACTAGAATGGTGGAAACTTATCTCTAAGAAGATATGTGATGGATACTTGCATTTACAAGAAGATGATTGTTACAATGATGCTCCAAGGAATTTTTAACATAAAGAAAATCCAGAACCCTAACCCCAAAAGATGAAAAGCCGACAGTTTTGTGGACTTTGTTTTGGGTAGTTTGGTGTATCAACTTCCCGAGGGCGTAACTTTGGCATACAATCTATGTTTGGGGCACAATATATATCGTTGGAAAGGTATCATTGAGAAGATTCATTTAGGGGGCTCAATGAGAGCCTTTGGATATCATTGAGGTGCTCGATCCCATAAAAAATTCATTTAGACCCTCAAAATGGCCCTGAAAGTTTAGGAACCAAAAAAACTGTTAAAAATAGTAAGTTGTCAAAGGACAATTTTGAGCCAGTTGGAATAGGTGGGTGGCCACCGTTATCCACCTGGATCGATCCTCCCTCCTTAGGAAGCAATGTCCTCCATTGCATTGAGTGCCCCAGAGAGAGGGAAAAGCGTTTACTAAATATGCATCTTGATGAGTTGCTTTCCTTACTAGAGAATTCGCGTTGCTTAGCTTGTTGAAGGTTGTCAAAAACTTGTGGCTGGAAGTGTTGTACCTTTTTAACCAATCTGGATACATGAGATGCATGTGTACAAAAGGAATATTTATGTTTTTCTGCAATCTTGTCGACCTGCTTATGTTGGGTAGAAGGAGCTTGGACTGAGTTTGTAGTGGTTGCGGTGTTCTTTTGTTCACCTTTTGAACAGATTTTGAAGAAGATGAATTTTTTAGTATAAGATACTACCTTGTGGAATTGTTTAGGTGGGATAGTAGTTGGAACTACCTTTAGTATATTATAGATATGACCCCCTAGAGTAATAATGACACTATGGGGTCGAGATTCATAAATAACATGGCACTTCCACATATATGGATAGCCCAAAAGAACATCATAGACATCAAGTGGGGAAACATCACATAATACCTCATCGTTGAATGGATAGATGACGTATGACAATCAAAACTATTGGTTGACATGAAGATCGCGTCCATGGTGAAGCCACTTGATGTTGTATGGCTACGAGTGTGGTGTTTTCGACAACCCCAACTATTTGATGACCTCTATTGAGATGAGGTTCTTTTGTATTATGCTATCAACAATAAAATGCAATGGGGTCCCCTTCACCCACATCTATGAATGAAAAAGGCACTCCTCCTCCTCAAGATCTGTTGGTTCTTTTGGTTGAATTGTTGCGCTTGCGACAATAGTAGTGGGGTGATCCGGATTTTATGATCAGAACAAAATGAATACAAATTATTAACAACTGCTTAACACAAAATAACAGAGATACAGTAAAATTGGTTTTCTATTCAATAATGAAATAAGCTGAAACTGTAAAATGCAGTGGAAACAAGCTTGCTAGAATGGTGGTGGCTTATCTCTGAGAAGAGATGTGACGGTTATGCGAATTCGCAAGAAGAATATTAAAATGAGGCTCTGAATGCCTTTTTACAATAAAAAAGAATGCCCAAAACCCTAGACATCCAAAAACCTAACCCTAGGAGATGAAGCACCAAAAGTCATGTGGGCCCCGTTTGGGTAATTTAGTAGATCAACTTCCAGGGGTCGTAACTTTTGCATACGATCTCCGTTTTAGGCGTGTGATAGCCCATTGGAAAGGTATCATTGAGGAGATTCATTTTGGGGGATTAATCATGTATTTGACTATCATTAAGGAGACAAATCCCAAAAAACCTTCATTTAGGCCCTCAAAATGGCCCCGGAAGTTAAAACTGCTAAAAATAGTAAATTGCCAAAATTGTCAGAAAACTGTTTTGAGCCAGTTGGAAAAGGTGAGTGGCCACCAATATCCATCTAGATCAATCCTCCCTCCTTAGGAAGAAATGGTCTCCATTGCATTGATTTCCCCCATCAGATGAGGAAATTTCTGCTGAATTTGGCCCCGGGTGAGCCACTTGCCTTGGTGCAGAAGCTACCCTACTTTGACGACTCGATAAAGATGGATCCTTTGTTGTCGAGTGCCCTTGATATGTGTGTCCAAAATATGATCATTGGATTCCTGTTGTATGAAATCGGGTTTGATCTCTGTTGGTGTCAGTTGTTCTGCTACTTCTGAGGTGTCCAATAATGGTGGGAAATAAGGGAAAAGGAGATCCACGTTGAACACTGGATGCAGGCCAAGGAAGGGAGGAATTTTGAGCTCAAAATCATTGTCCCCCACGGCCTTAGTGATAGTATATGGCCCATAACGGAGTGGGTGAAGCTTCCGATGGGGTCCTGTAAGGCATTCTTTCTGCAAGTGCAATAAAACTTTGTTGCCCACCTGAAACTTATGTGGCACCCGATGTTGATCATGGCGTTGTTTATACTTTCCATTGGACTTATGTAGGATATATTGAACCTATTGGCAGATGTGTTGGATCCACTCAATGAACCAGATGGCTTTGTCAGCTTTAGTTGGAGCAGGAGATGAGTTGGTAAAGGTGACCGCAAGGGGAAGTGCAACATCTATGGGACCCAATGGTTGGAATCTCAATCCCACCCGAAAGGGGCTATGGACAGTTGAGATATGCAGGGCTCAGTTGTAGTTATGATGGACATAAGGAAGGCTCTCACCCCATGTGGGAGGGTGCTTTGAATTATACATGCAAAGGATATGAACAATCATTCAATTTACAACCTCGGTTTGGCCATCTGTCTAGGGGTGGAAGGCTGTGGATTTGGTGAGCTTGGTGTCCAACAGTGACCATTGGATCGACCAGAATGTGCTGAGAAATCGACTATCATGATCTGCGACAATGGTTTGTGAGATTCCAAAATGTACCCAGACTCATTCAAAGAAGATCTTGGTAGTGGCCTCTGTTGTGATGCTCTTCTTGCAGGGAACTAGAATCTCCATCTTAGAAAAGAGATCAACAACCAAAAAAACAATCATTTCCCCGCTTGGTGGACAAAAGGCCCGACATGTAGTCCATTGAGATGGATTCCCATGACCTGTCAGGAGTAGGAAGAGGGGTGTACAGGCCCTATTTCTTAGTGGTCGGTTTGGCAATAGCGCAGGCAGTGCAAGACCTGATATACTTGCTAACCTCCTGTCAAAGTTTCGGCCAGTAGAAATGTTTCTATAGCATCGCCACTATATTTTTGATGCCGAAGTGTCATGCCACCTGACTGTAGTGGGCTTCCCAGATCATCTTCACTCGCTCACTTGGTGGAACACAGATATGGCCCAGATGACACAACAACCCATCCTGAAGATGAAAATTATCGACAACTGCGTTTTCACCCAACATTTGGTAGGTGGTGGTGAAGTCATGTTTTGTCTCATAGATTTGGGGCCATCTGAATGTCTCATGGCCATAAGAGTCTAGCATTGTGGTGAGTTCCATGAATGGCAGTCTGCTGAGGCAATCAACGATGCGAGAGGTGCTTCATGTTTTATACTTGATGTTGAGGTGGAATTGTTGCAAGTATGTGGACTACTTTTGATGGCATTCATTCTACAATTTTCCCTTTTTCTGCATGAACTACAGTGGCTTATGATTAGTGTGGATGACTGTCTCCTTTCCAAGAATTTAATGTCTCCACTGGCAACAAGCTTGTACAATGGAGTACATTTCCTTGTCATAAGTAGGGTACTTATGGACAATATCTAACAATGTCGCACTATGATAGGCCATGGGGTGGTTGTGCTGAGTGAGGACGGTGCCCACAACATAGTCTGAAGCATCTGTCTCAATTTCAAATGGATGTTGTAGGTCTGGTAGTGAAAGTACTGGGGATGAGCATAAGAGTTTCTTCAAATCATCGAACTCTTGTTGTTGGGATGGACCCCACACAAATTTCTCCTTACCACCACCCCTGTTTATTTGGTTGAGGGCCCATGTAATATGGGATAATCCCAAAACGAATCTGTGGTAGAAATTGGCAAGGCCCAAGAAGCTCTGAAGCTCAGTGAGTGTTGTTGGGGCTAGCCAATCATGGATGACTTGGATCTTGGCTGGATCCACATGTATGCCATGCTGATCAATGATGTATCCCAGGTAATGGACCATGTCCATGATGAAGGAGCATTTTTCCAAGTTGGCGTATAGCTTGTACTACTGCAGGGTGTGCATAAACTGTTGAATATGGTGCAAGTGTTCGGCCCAAGTCTTGTTGTAAATTAGAATGTCATCCAGATACACCACTACAAAATTATTGGTGAATGGTCGCAGGATATCATTCATCATCCTCATGAAAGTGGCTAGAGCATTTGTCAAACCAAAGGGTATGACCAACCATTCAAAAATGTCTTCCCTTGACTTGAAGGCGATCTTCCATACATCTGTCTGCTCTATCAGGACCTGGTGGTAGCCAGACTTTAGATCAATCTTACTGAAGTATTTGGCCCCTGTGAGTTGATCAAGGAGGTCGTTGATTCAGAAAATCAGGTACCAGTTTCTGACTATGATTTTATTCAGAGCCTAGTAATCAATACAGAGTCATCAGGTTCCATCTTTCTTCTATACTAGCATGATTGGGCTCCTTCAAGGTGATGAGCTGGGATGGATGTGCCCCTTGTGGAGAAATTCTTGGATCTATCACTTGATATCCTCATTCTCTAGCAAAGAGCGACGATAGACTGGCCCATTGGGAAGCGGTGCATCGGGGCTCAGATCGATGGGGTGCTTGACCTGGCATTGTAGAGGTACCCCTGCAGGTGAGGAGAAGACATCTGAGTATTCTTCCATGACCTTATCTACTTTCTTCTGCTGTGTGGAGAGATCAGCCGAAGAGACCCTAGATGTGGTTGTGATCTTTCTCTTATTTTGATATCGAATCACGAAGAAGACAAACTTCCCCATTTGAGAGGTGACCTTCCTGCATTTCTTAGCAAAGATCAAGGAAATAGCACTAGGTGGGACTGCCTCAGGTATATTGTACAATTTCCTGTTCAAAGTAATAATAAAAATACAAGGCTTAGACTCATATGCAACATGACGTTTCCATAAATAAGGTTGGCCCAAAAGAACATCACAAACTTCGAGAGTAGAAACATCACATAATACCTCGTCGTTGAAGGGATTGATGTCATATGACAGTCGTCACTATTGGCTGACACAGAGATCGCTTTCTTTGGTGGAGCCATCCAATGGTGTAGGGTTTTGGGTGTGACATTGTTGGTAGGGAGAGCTTCTTGACAACCTCTTCTGATATGAGTTTCTTCTGGCTACTGCTATCAATGATGAAGTGTAGTAGGGTGCCTTTTACCCACATATGTGAATGGAAGAGGTGCTCTCCTTGTTATGGCTCACCTGGTTCCATGTTAATGATCTATCTTCCCCTTTCTGGTTCTGGCTCAGTGTCAGAATATTCATCTGATTCGAAGGCTTTCACTTCAGCCACCAACGACTGCTTTGAGCAACAGTCAGAAGTGTTATGCCAAGGGCTCTTATGGAAGTCGCACCACTTCCTTGTATCTTTCTTTTTATTTTCGGTGTCCTTCTTTTCTTATGGCTTGGACTGGTTGTCTTGATACTGTCCATCTTTGATCTGTCCTTTGTTCTGTGGGTTGGGGCCACCCTTTCCCGGATTTTGTTGTGTGGGGTTTCCAGGCCCAAATTTTCATGTCTTTTGTTTGATCTTCTTCTCGATTTTGACAGCATATCGGTAGGCCGTGCCAAAGGATGAGATGTCTAGAAATTCCATTTCATCTTGGATGTATCTATGTAGAGAACCGCGATACTTGAGCACCATATGTCGCTCTTAATATTTGATACCCATCTTGGTGTGCAAGGTATGGAAGATATTTTTGAAATCGGGCACTGTTTGGTCTCTTTCTTGCCACAATGTGGTCCATTCGGTATACAGGTCATCATAACTTTCGACAGGGTAGTATTGTTCCTTAATAGCATCCCTGAAGATTCCTAGGTGGCCGTGACTGAAAATAATGAGGTTTCTTTTGTTTCCTTTTTCTCAGAGAAAGTTTCCCACCAATCTTTGACATGGGGAACGACTTTGAGGAGCGCAAAAGTAATCTTTTCTCTATTCGAAAATTTATGGATAGAAAAATACCCTTCTAGTAGATTCAACCACTTGTCTATAGCATCTGCGTCTATATGACCTTCAAATATAGGAATATCAAAGTTTATTTGTACCTTGAAGGGGGAAACACCTCCGTTCGAAGAATATGCATTGCTTGTTGGTAGTCACCGAAGGATTTGTGCGAAACTATCGATCATCTCATTCCTCTGTTGCATGAGGGATTCCTCAGTCAACAGTTTGAAAGGATCTCCTGTCCCATCATCTTTATTTTCTCCTGCCATGAGAGGCCGCTTGGGTGTGCAAGAGATTCTGTCCTCAAAAGAAACAAGCTCGAGACCCAACTCTTTGTACTCCGACCTCATTGGGGACATGCATTAAGATGACAAGGAGCACACCGCTCTGATAAAACTGATCCAGATTTTATGAGGAGAATGAAATGAATACAGATTATTAATAGATTCCTAACACAAAATAACAGAGATACAATAAAACTAGTTTTCTATTCAATAATGAAATACGAAGAAACCTCATGCATTCGCAAGAAGAAGATTACAATGAGGCTCTGAAGTCCTATTTAAAATAAACAAGAATTCCAAAAACCCTAGACATCCAAAAACCTAACCCTAGGAGATGAAGCGCCAAATGTCATGTGGGCCCCGTTTGGGTAAGTTAGTACATCAACTTCCCAGGGTCATAACTTTTGCATATGTTTT
>JASDQU011029271.1:26167-41626 GCA_032191745.1 Picea mariana
CCTACGCATTTATTCACCTTCATGAAGAGTCCAAGTAGGATTGTCTGGAGGCTTATTTGGTGTAGAAATTCCCTTTTTGGGTGGCATGTTGGCCAAGTATCACTTTTGAACCTTGATTTTGAGGTGGTTCTGCTAGACAATCTTTCTTCTATTGTATATCCCAAGTTTTGACCCTTCTGGGTATGAAACTTTACTTTATGTAGTTCTTTGATATTTTTTCTTTGCAATGCCATAGATATGATCAAAATTGGATGTGCCAAGTGGAATTTACAGTAACTTCCCCATAACTTGCTGATTTTTGGCCTTTCTAGTAGATCTCACTTGTATAGTGTGCCCCGCACAAAATAATTGATATAAAATTTTGAAACTCGTACCATAAATACTAAAGACTGTCCACTATCCAATGAAACCAGTCCCACTCAATTTGGATACTCTAGGAAGAAGTTATGATTGTTTTACTTGGAACACCTTCTTGAGACTAATCAGATACCCTATCTTCCAAAAGGTGTATCTACAAATGTAAGATGACCCAGAAGCTGAAATTTTTACCACAGATACCTTACTAATTTCTGTGAATATCCTTTGGATTTCAGGGTCTGAAACATTACAGAAACATTTTTATAGTGAAAATTCCGCAATGACTCAGTTCAGGATGATTCTAGAACCCTATCTTGCACAGGTTGTATCTCTGAAATTATAAGGCCCCAGGAGTGGAATTTTTAGCCCAACATACCTTGATCCGTCCACTACATATCCTCCAAGATGTTCCTTTTGAAACGTTGTAGAAAATAAGTTATAGCGGAAATTCCAAGGTGTCTCAGATGTAGCAGCGAAACCCCAAGACCTTGAGCTCTGATACCATATGTTAAGAACCAAATATAAATCTAGCATAGAAAAACCTCAGAATAAGTACTCAACTCCTTGAAAAAGAGATAATTTTAGATAATAAGCCTCTTCGAGGGGGCAACCTCCTTTTACCCCAGATAAATGTTCAAGTACAAGATGATTCCAAATGATAATGTCTCCTTGGTATATATAGGAGACTAGGAGGTATAATTACAACTAATGGAATAAAGCCGACACAAATAAAATAACATTACTAATGTAATATGCCCCAATTAAGGGGTAATGAGCCAATATTAGGGCTTAACAAATCTTTAAAGATGGATGGCCAATAATACCCCAAATTGAGTATTTTGTATGTTGTCCTCTCATCTACAAAATGACCACCACAAGGTTCGTCATGACAAGCTTTTAATATTTCTAAAATCTCATCTTGTTTTACATATATTCTAATTATGAGATCATATCCTATATAAAAGAGGTCTCCATCAATCCATGTGTATCTAACACTTTGTTTAATTATCCTTTTCTTTTCTTTGGATGTAAAAGAAGGAGGTAACATTCCCGATGATAAATAGTTAGCTATATCAACATACCATGGAGTTATAACTGAAATGAAAAATAGGTGCTCATTATGAAAATTATCTTAGATAGGAAAAATCTCACCAGAATTGTTTAATCGAGATAGGAAATCAACCACTTGATTTTCCTTTCCAGGTCTATTTAAGACAGTGATGTTGAATTCCTGCATCAATAACAACCATATTGTTATCCTGCCATTAGTAATAGGTTTGTTCATGAGATATCTCATGGCATAATGATCTGTATGGATAAAGACTTCATAACCAATGATGTAGTGACGAAATTTATTCACAACATGTACCATTGCCAACATTTCCTTCTCAGTGACTATGTAATTCAATTTTGCAGGGGTTAAATTCTTGCTAATGAAGTAAATAGCATAATTCATAAGATTTTCTATTTGACCCAATGATGCCCCTATTGCAATATCTGATGCATTTGTAGAGATGTGAAATGGAAAATCCCAATTAGGCCCTCTTAAGATAGGTGTTGTTGATAGCTTTTCCTTGAGTTTCTGAAAGGCAGTTTGACAATTAGTATCCCAATGAAAATGTACATCTTTTGCAAGTAATTTGAATAATGGAAAAGCTATTTTACTAAAATTTTCAATGAATCTTCGGTAATAGCCCACATATCCAAGAAAACTTCTCACATCCTTCCGACTGATTGATTATGATAGGTTCACAATGATTTGTATTTTTGCAGGATCCATTGTAATCCCTGATGATGAAATATGATGACCTAATACTATTCCTTCAGTTAACATCATGAAACATTTTTTATTGCTGAGAGACAAATTTGTTTCTATGCATCTTTTTAGGGCTTTTTCCAATTTTTTCAAGGAATCATCAAAATTATTACCATACACAAAAAAATCATCCATGTATACCTCTACACATTCATGTATTAAATCATCAAAAATAGCCAGAACTTCTCTTTGAAAAGTAGTTGGAGAATTACATAAACCAAAAGGTAATACCTTATAAGCATATGTACCCTAGGGGCATGTAAAAGTAGTTGTGTCCTGGCCTTCTAATGCTATTTTGATTTTATTGTAGCCACTAAATTCATCTAGGAAGGAAAAATATATTTTCCCATCTAGTGTATCCAAGACTTGATCTATGAATGGTAATGGAAAATGATCTCTAAGTGTTTCCTTGTTTAACTCTCTATAATCTACACAAATTCTCCATTTTCCATTCTTCTTAGGTACAACAAGTAATGGAGAAATCCATTGACTGTCAGAGATAGGGTAGATAAATCCTACCTATAATAATTTTTGCAATTCTTCTTTAACTACCTCTTTCAATATTGGATTCATTCTTCGTTGAGGTTTTCTTAGAGGTCTTATGTTATCATCTATGTAGATATGATGAATGCGTGTATCAGGATGAATTCCCTGCATATCAGTATATTCCCAAGCAAATGATTTATGATATTTATTTAATAATGCAATCAATTGTTCTTCCTGAGATGGTTCAAGATTTGCACCAATATTCAAATCTTTCCCAAGATTGATTTCAATTATTTTTCTTTGAGCATTTGTTATTGAGATAACAGGAAAAATTCCATTAAATGTTGATTCTAAAGAATGGATTGTGCAATTTTCCTAAAAATTTTGTCCTAAAACCCGATCTGCAACAATGTATTGTATGTCTCTCAATTGTTCGGAGATATCTGGTTCAGAAATAAAATAGTCTAACAAATCTTCATTATTTTCCTCCCTAAAATCAAAATCTTGATTAATATTTAAGATAGGTTGAATCACTTCTTCCTGCTTTTGTTTTGTTTCATCAAGCCATGGTAATTGATCTATTACAAGAGGTTTTTGAGCAGGAGGATAAAGTGTGTTTTGTTTCCTTTCAGTTCCATGTGAGATAATCATATTCCATGTTCTACAACCAATGAAAGAATCAACTGTGGCCAACCAACGTATTCCAAGAATCAATGGATGGCCTCCTAGATTAGATTTTGGTTGAAGAACTAAGAAATCTACTGGATACTCCCAAGAATCCAAAGAAACTGTCATATCTTCAAGTATACCTTTTGGCACTACTTTAGATCTATCAGCTAATTCTAGGACTGTAGTGGTTGGTCGAAGATTTTACAGATTCAAATATCTCATTTTCTCTAATGTCATCACATTGATAGCTGCTCCTAAGTCAATTAATGTTTTAGAGATTGAAAAATTGTTGATTGTTATTGTTACCATTGGAATTCCTGGGTCAACATATTTTTCAACTGAAATAGTAATTGACATTAGGCCTGCTAATTTCCAATTACATGAATTGTTGGTGGATCCTTATTTTTGCCAGTTTTCTTTTAACATAATTCCTTGATTGCTTTTGTATAGATTGGGATATCTTTGATAGCTTGCAATAAAGGAATTTTCAAATAGACATTCTTTAATTCATCTAATACATCAAATTCAGGAAGAGAAATTGATAGTTTTTCCTTAACTAACCTTTCTGGAAAATGAGGTGTTTGGGTATTTATTGTTTTACCCTTCTGAATTCGATTGTCTATTTGTAATTTTTCTGTATTAGATTTTTCAGGAATCCTCTCGTCTTCTATCTGTTCTTCTATGATAACAGGAGAATCCTTTTGTAAAACTTTCCCAGACCTTAAGTGGATGTTTTGAAGAGGAAGGATTGAGTATGTAGAAAATGATGTTCCTTCATCAACATTATACATGGGTTTTTCCACTTTGTTATTTAGATTTGATACTGGCTGGGATGGTAATTGAGTTGGTCTGGGTGGAGGTTGGTTAGATGGTAGTTGAAATTGTTGTGTTTGGGTTAGTTGTGGTGCAGGTAGTGATTTCTAAGAATACGAGTTTTGTGGTTGATTCTGCTAGAATTGTTGATAAGGAAAGGGTTGTTGTTGGTATTGGTATGGTTGTCGGTATGGTTGTTGCTATGGCTATTGGTATGGCTGATTTCCATAAGCATATCCTCATCAACCTTGAGGAGGTTGGTTTTGGTTCTGCTGAGGAGTCCAAGCTTGCTAAGGCATAGAAGCATTCCATGAATTTTGAATAGGATATTGAAAATTTTGAGGAAACTGTTGAGAGAATTGAGGAGTAGAATTTTGAGACATACCTGTGAAACATGGCTGCCAAGGTCTTCTTGGTGCTAAGTAGTAAAGAGATTCCATTCCTTGTCCTTATTCCATGTGAGTAGCTTGCAATTCTTTCAACTTTGGAAAATCATTAGTTCCATGGTTATCTGTACACAGTCCACAAATCTGAATGTTGTCTAAATGACAGTCTTTCAATGCATGTTTCTTCCTACACTTAGCACAAAAGATGGATAATACCTAATCTTGTTCATCCTGTTTCTTTTTAGATTTTAATGTGTCAATTTGTGAACCAAGTGAATTCATAAGATCAATTTTAAAATCCTCAAACAAATGTCCTAATTCTTATTTAGTTACACCATTTGAAATTTATTTGGTTGCCTTAGTCACAATATCTCGTTGTCCTTGACCTCTTTTAGCTTTTCCTCTTGAATATTTCTTACATAATTCATAAATTTTAGGGAAAGGCAAGTGAGAAATATCCCCTGCCCCCATTAGATTAAGAGCATCCAAATTTTCGTCTAAAATCCCCTTTAAAAATATAGTATGTATGACATCCAAAGGAAGATTAGTTTGCTTAGAGTTTTGCACATTATAGAGAAATTCTTCTAGATAGTCTTCTAAGCTTTCATCTTCACTTTGAGACATTTTAAAAATATCTTATTTAGAGTCTTTTGATTTACAATAGGGCTGATATTTAGCAACAAATTTCCTTTTCATGTCATCCCAGTATACTATGGTTGCTTCTCCTAACCCCATGAACCATTTTAAAGCATACCCTTTCAAAGTTACAGGAAATAAATGAAGTTTTTGAGCATCATTGGTATATCCATATGTTCGACAAACGATATCAAATTCAAACATGAAAGCATCAAGATCTTCAGTAGACAACCCAAAGAAATTTGGAAGAACAGAAGGAGGAATATTATTCATTTTTATTTCATCTCCTAAGAGGGTTGGTGTATCGATAATTGGAAATGCAAATGTAGTTTGTTCTTCTTCCTCCTCTTCATTATTTGATCCTCCTCATGTTTCTTCTCGATGTGATAATTGATTCTCTATCCTCTCATTCTCTCCTTTCTCTTTCTTCATTTCTTTTTCTTTCTAATTCCCTTTCCATTCTCTCCCTTTCTTGTCTGTCAGGTTCTGACATTTTAAAGAAGTCTTCTGTAGTACAATCAGATATTTCTGTTGGAAAAAGAGGTTGTTTTTTTTTGTTTTTGTTTTCCCATAGAGGATGTTGATGACTGTGTTTGTTTCTTCTTTACTTCATGAGCCAACAAAAATTGTCTTTCTATGAGAGTTAACCTTGGTCCTGAACATTGTTTTTCTTCTAATTCTTCCAAAGTGATTTTCCCAGCAGTTGGTGTAGTGAATTCATTTTTATCAGTTGTAGATGTTCCTACTCCCATTGATGGTTGATTATTTTTTGGGGGGTTTTGTTTCAAAAATATACCTTTGTCATCTCTACATTTAGACATAAAGACACATAACTAAAATTAAAAACTAAATTATGTTTCTGTGTTTTTTTTTTTAAACTATTTATAAAAATGATCTTTCTAAGTCTATCTCTAAATGTGCCTCCTCAGAAACGACGCCAAAATGTTGGGCTCCAATCTACTGATGTAAATTAGAGTGTCTTTAATTGTCAATCCGGTGTTTGTAAGACTTAGAGACACATCCAAAATTTATGGACTTAGAGATAAATTTAGTTCTTTAAATGGAAATAATTCAAAATCTAATCTAAGTGTTGAGTATGAAAGAAATGCTAATCTTCTTTACAGAAGGTGTATTCATATATCTCTTACCATTAATTAGCAAGCTAAAGTAAAAGAATTCAACCAATATTAAGCATTCAAATCAGTAAGCATTCAAATTAGTTTAGAGGCTTGTAAATGTCAGAAAGACTAAACCCTTTTACAAGAGATGCATTCTTTGCTTTCCCACATTCATCAGCAACATAACTAATTTTTAAATAAAGTAAAACACAGTAGCATTACCTACAACAAAATGTAACTGAACTAAATCTCATACCAAAATTTACTTGAAAATAATGAAAAAGGAGAAGTGTACTAGCTTGGCAAAGGGG
Source organism: Picea mariana (assembly GCA_032191745.1). Classification (NCBI taxonomy): domain Eukaryota; kingdom Viridiplantae; phylum Streptophyta; class Pinopsida; order Pinales; family Pinaceae; genus Picea; species Picea mariana. Next base: position 32,760 of record JASDQU011029271.1, read on the forward strand.
GCCCTCCAATGCTTCACTTGTACACCTAGAGTTGTATTAGTTAAGAAGGAACTTCCAACAGCATTCACATAATCATCTCATAAACATCATCAAGAACAAAACACCAAACTGATCTAAAGACTGAAAATTCAGAGTTTTCTTCATTAACATAAGATGTCATACTAGTTCATGTCTTGAAGTATTTATACAAGAAGTTTGTAACTGAAAATACTAAAACGTCTCCTAATATGAGGATGATATCCACAAAATATACTAAGAAGGTTGAATCCCTCGTTCAGATCCATAAAATATACACAAATCCCAAGAAAATCTAAAACTATGCATAATTTTCTGCTAAAACAGGGTATTTTATGTTGAAGTGGCCCTGTTTGACCAGCGTTGACCGGACACCTGGAAAGCTCAGATCTTGAACTCGATAGATATTCATCCATCCTTTTACATCAAGGATCATGACACATGTCTCTGATTTCGCCCAGCTGTCTTGAAAGTACGCGAACCTTGGAGCAATTATGGGATTTAGTCAAATCCTGTAATTTCTGATAATTTTTTAATTTTAATGCTAAAAATTCAAAAATTCAATTCTTAAGCTAAGGAATGATAAATGTACCTTGCATAGGCTGTTTTATGGAAAATATGGAATAAAATGAAGGCAAAATGGATGGTTTTGGAGACAAAAGTATGATTTGTGAAGTGAAAATAAGCATAAAATGGTACTCAACAGTCACCTCATCAAAATAAAATATCATAATAATCATAAGTAATTCCTACCCTCCCAAACATTTTACCATGATTTGACTACATACACACCTCCAAAATGTCATATGTCCCTTTCATTCAATCCATCATTGTCTAATCACTATTTATTTGTCACCCATTCACTCTCAATGATGGAGAGAGTGAATGGGAGACAAAGAAATAGTCACAAGACAATGATGGATTCAATGATATTGAAATATTACCATTTGGAGGTGTGGATGTAGTCAAATCATGGTACAAATTTTAGTGAAATCATGGTACAAAGTTCTAGATCCAACTCCAAGTCACATATTTTGAAGAGGTACCAATTTTTAAATTTAATTATAATTTGCTAGTCATTTTTCAACATGAAGTATCTTTGCTTGAGAGAAACACTTTAGATCAATTCTTCCTCTATTCTCTTTCCATAGAAAGAAAAATTAATATATTCCATCGTCCTCATGGCTCGAGTTAATATAGGGTGAAGTATTGAGTATAAGTTATGCCTAGGATTAGATGGAGCTAGGGGGGTCTATGTCATGGTCTACATCAAACTCTAGGTCAATGTCTAAATCTATATCTACCTCTATGTGGTGGTCTAGATCATGGTCTACGTCAAGATTTGGGTCTGGTGACAAGATATTTAGAGGAATGGAACCTATTGAAATTAAAATTATGACCGTTTGGAGGCTTAGAGATTATGAGATTGCAATGCACCCAAATTGAAAGGATCGTTTGGAGGTAGAGAGATAGAGAGATTGCAATGAACAATTAGGAGGCCCATACACCATGATATTTCAGTACACCTGATTTGAAATGACCGTCTCAAACATTCATTTCAACTCGGGTGTACTACAATCTCATGATGTCTGGGCCTCCAAATAATTCATTTCAATCTCACTATCTCTCCGCCTCCAAACAATCCTCCTTTACGCAACGATACAATTTTTCTCCTTTGGTACAAGATGGAATCTAAGTAGTATGAATATCTATCTCAATTAGAATAAAATGGTTATAAAATCTCCTCTCTTTAGTGCAAGACTCAATATAACCATCATAAACTAGAGGACAACTTAGGTCAAAGGAAGTGAGTTTTTGGATTATGATGGGGTTGCAAAAATTAGAGCTTCCATCGAAACAATCTTAAGCTAAAAAACACTTTCCTTAACATCCTTGTTGCATAAAAGGGTATCAAGATGTATTTAATTAGCTAATGAGAAGTGTGAACCAGTCTTTAACAAATTATCCTTGGGGGAAACCCAAAGTTGATTAGATCCATCATTGGGAACTTTAGCCATCTTCTCACTTCCTTATGGGAAGAAAATGTCATCCTAATGGTAGGTTCCTAAGGGATCATCCTTGATAAGTTCTTGGATTGATCCTTGGATATGTTTCTTGGTGGTTGATATAAGTCCCTAGATGTGTCTAGGACCCCTAGATGTGTTCCAGGGAATCATTTCTCAATGCTTGGATTGATCCTTGGATGTGTTCATTGGTGGTTAATATAAGACCCTAGATGTGTTCTAGTGCCCCTGGATGTGTTCCAGGGAACCCTTGCCTAATGTATGGGTTGATCCTTGGTCTTGTAACTTGATGGATAAGACCCTAGATGTGTTCTAGGGACCCTAGATGTGTTCTGGGGAAACTTGGTCTTTGACCAGGTAGATCTTGGTGTAATACTAAGATGTGTTGACGTGTGATCCTCTTCCTCTCTCCCAGGATGGTCCATGAGACCTAGGAGTGCCTATGAAGATGGACATGACCACATTGTTTATGGACCCCCTTATGCAATGACGATAAAGTTTATATGTCATTATGAGACTCATGTGGACATGTTTTTCCATGCCATTATGGACCCCCCCTTGACTTTGTCTTAGAAGGTACCCCCTTGTTTTTTTATGTGATTGAGGTTTTATTTATGCAATTGGGATTTTATATGTGTTTAGGGTTTTTATAATTAATAGTAATACTAATTGACATTTTAATTAATATTTATATTAATTAAATGTCAATATTTAATTATAATTTTAAATTTCCCTAACCCCTCTCCCTAACTAAAATAAGACCCTACCCTATAGCATTCTATTACACTCACACTCACTCACTCCTCACTATCCTATTTGTTGCAGCTACCTCAGTTGTTCTCTCTTGATGATGATGTGACCTCATTTTTTGACTATCTTTTCAGATCTGAGTTTGTTTTGTTGGTGCGACCTCTCCATTTGATGTAACAGTTTTAGATCTAATATTTGTTTGTTGGTGAGGCCTCTCTATTTGATGTATCAGTTTTAGATCTGAGTTTTGTTGGTGCAACCTCTCCATTCGATGTAACAATTTCATATCTAAGTTTGTTGGTCCAGCCTCCCCATTTGGTGTAATAGTTTCAGATCTGAGTTTTTTTTTCTACAGTTGTCTTGTGATGGTCTATACCTTGGGAAAACTATTCCTAAGTCCTTATGATAGAGATCAAACCCTAGAGGTTTGAACCATGAACCTAAAACTATTTATGAGCATATTATAAAGGTTTTCATCCACACATGTGACAGGTACATCTTTCTTAGATCAGAAGGTAAGCTTGAGGTTTGTCTTTTCACTCAGAAATTTTGTTTATACTCAGAATTTAATTTAGATCTATTTATTTCTTTTCTCATATATGATGATCTTGTGAACAGAAAAATAAAAAGACAGTATTTGTTTCTATTTTTCCTTAATTCTAACAATTTTCCTATGACTTTGACCAAGGGCACACTACTCTAGGAACCCTCCTCACACCTTCTTGTGACCATTCTTCTTTCAATTATTAGCCTATACCAAACATCACTAAAAAATACAATTCCTGGAATCATACTAAGCTCTCTATTACTAATCTCTTGTTATGGAAACTATGTGATATGACACTCAAATCATAACTCATATCTACAACTTATCAAACTCACTATGAAGATTTTGTATGATTAGAGTGGTATCATTATTAAGAAGATACAATATGAATACTAAGACTAACTGGCTTATTACCTGTATTATACCAATCTTATTGAGGCAATGACATCAATGAATATGGGAAAGGTGATTGCCTTGTTTCTCTAATACGCTGCCATTATAGGTTACCAGTCGTATTGCTTTCACATATTCATGCCTATTCAACAGTAAACCTACTACTAGAACCAGTCTAATTTGGCAATAGAGGTTATACAACCATTGCATGAATGATTTCCATTTAATTGATACTCATATGAACCAATAGCATGGACTAGTAATACCTATATAGCCTTATTTACTCCTATTATGTGATGTATGTACCTGATGAGTGCAATGAATATGGAATAAAGGGGCATTCACATTACCACATATAGGTGAATGGAAATAATCTTACATCATATGTGTACAAAGCTCCTTGTATCTCATATGTATAAACACAAGTAAATCCCATGAATCATTTCTATTACCATAAGTTGATAGGTATGAATATGGTATGATCACAACAGTATGCATTCTATCTTCTTGAAGAGGGATAGATCATTTCTTTGGTGGACGTAGCCCATATTGGGTGAAACATGTCTATTTGTGTCTCTATTGTATTGTGTATCTCTTGTGTTTTACTTTTGCATCTATTTTATATTATTGCTATGTGATCCTTTTTTTTCTAACAAAAAACACCAAACCATAAAGGTAAGCAATAAGCTCATTAAGAGATAAGGGAGAAGTGGTGGATAAAAAGGACCTAGTAGTGCAGTTCACCATTACATGAAGGGTTGGTCACTAGGAAAATAACTCCCCAAAACTACCTATGTGTGCACATGTGCAATGCTAATAAAGTCTAGTGAAGATTAGTTACATGTATAAGTTCCCCACAAATGATGTTATGTTATAATGATCATCATTATGACATTATTTACAAGATTACATCAATCCACTAGACAACATTAAAACACATTCTAACATATCCCTCATCTAGAAATGAAAAAACCCAATGCATGCATCAATATGGATGTTTAAGTTTTGAAGCTAGCCATATGAATGCTTCTCATGGTGCTATAAGGTTTGGAAGTTTCCCCGTTGACCTTAATCTAGATCTAAATAAAGCCATTTTAGGTCACATCACAATGGAAATGGAATCTAGTAGAAGATGCAAGATCGCTCAACAACTGAGGAAGGAAGTACCAACATATCTCAATAAACTATATCCATGCTTGATTCATCCCTTTCAATCTTCCAAGAATAGACTAGCTCTTCTTGTGTAGAAAAAATCTTCATGTATTCTAAAGGACTTGAGAAGTAATCCATTAGAATTTTTTCATCCGTCAATCCATCCACATAATTTCCTTATTCCATAAAATATGTTAGCACCGAGAGTCACCCTTAGATTGCAAGAGAATAAGCCCAGTACCCATCAGAATGTTTGGTGGATGTTGGTTTTATGAGTGGAGGTCAAATGGATGAAACTCAGTACAAGAATGATTTTAACACAAAGACTGGAAAAGCAATGCACAGGGAAGTGAGGTCCTTGTTATCGCACAGTTTGTAGCAAGAATTAAAGGCTTGATGTTTTAAGGTCAAACTGGCGTAACAGGAACCAATCCCACCCAATGTAACCACAGTGGGATGGTTCTATCTCTTTAGGGTGGTAAGGCCCAGGGGAGACGTCCCCGGTGACCTGGGGTTTTGAGAAGGCAAAAAAGGATAATAAGATAAAGTAGTTATTTCCCCCTCGCAAGTCACAACCGAGTAGATAGTCCGACCAAAGGTCAATGATAAAGTAAAACCCCCCAATGAGATACCTTCCTGGGACAAAGCAACAAAAAATAATATATGCAAGCTATTTCAATGGGTTAGTAATTCATATAAATAGATCACTATCTGAATAAAATATAAGAAATTTGGCAATAAATGTTGACGAAGTCAATGTTTATCAATAGCAATGAAAATTATATCACTTCACCAATAAATATTGGAACAATATGACATTCAATGTAACCAATCAACACTTCATTCAATAAATGCCTTAAATCACCATTCAATTTGCTTATAAAGTAAAACCTTTGCTGCACAAATGATAAAATAGCCAAGGATGACAACAACAACAGGTTAGTTAGGTTAGTTCTTAGGCTAGGGTTAGTAGTTAGGGTTTGATTCAAAGAGTTTTGAGAGTAGTTTGTGATAAAGGTCACTTCAGTGCATGAGGTCTTAGGATCAGTGCCTTAGGGTTAAATGGAGTCAATAGTGTAGGACGCAAAATCTTAAGGAGACAAGGTAACTAGGTCAAGGACTAGAGGGAAGGGCTTTGGAGTGTTGCTAGAGCAAGGCTCCAAAGTCAAAACCCTAGGGGAGAGAGGCTAACCTTGGTGTAGGTAAACTAGGCCTTGGTGCTCTCTCTGCCTTCCTTAACTCAATGGCAAAACGACTAGCTGAAAGATGAAGCAAATAAAACAAGACAAGAGGGTTTGATGAAGCAAGGTGTTGCTAGGGCAAGGTGTTTCTAGGGCAAGGCCTTTTCAAAAAACCCTAGAGAAAAAACAACCCTAAGTGTAGTAGACCTAGGATTAAGAAGTCTTTCTCTTCTTGGCCTCTAGATAGTACGACTAGCAATAAATGAAGAGACAGAGAGAGTGTAGCAATAGCTAGGCTTTCTTCTTCTTCAATGGCTAAAAATTTCTCTTTTAAGGGACATGAGACAAGAACCTACTTGTGTGTTTGTCACCTAGGGTTTTTTTCAGCAAAATCATAAACACATGCAATAAATTAAACTACAACCATTCATTCAAGAAGTTTTGTAGAAAAAATACTTACAATTCACCAAGAAATACAAATGCAAACCCTAGTTGTAACACCTTCCTTCAAGAGAAATGTCAAAACATGCCAAAAAGATCCTCCTTCAACAAGTGCGTATCACTAAATCAGCCAATAACCCAATATAGGGCACAAATTTCAAACCTGCTTATGGAGTGAGTGAGTTGTGATGAAAAAATGAAGGTAAAAATCCCTCATTTATACAATATCATGACCTAATTTTACATTTTAGGCCATGTAAAGGTCGATAAGGCCAAAATACCAAAGCATATTGTTTTTACATTAAATTGTTAAAATAAAGCCCTAATCAAGATGAAAAGAAGTAATAAGCCCCCTCAAAGGAGACGTCATCCCCTTCTAGGTAAAATGGGGTATCCTGGAGCAAAACGTTAGCCCTTGTTGGGCTTCTCCAACCTGCCACACATGCCACTGCTGCCTAGTCTGCCTCCCAAGATGTCCATGATGCTGGAGAAAGTCATGGTCAAGATGGTGACGTCCTAGGCCTCCCAAGGCCAACATTCCACTGAAAAAGGGTCATCCCCCCTAGGTCAAGCTCTGTCGGGGTGCCTCTGGTGGAACGTCCTCTTCTCCTCTAGTGCAAAGCCCCTGATCCATATCTACCCTATATTTTCCCCCTGATGGGGTCTCAACATCCACCTGATGGGCTCTTCAGCCCGACAGAGGTCCGAACTGATCATCTCCCCATGTGTACTGGTCCAAATGGTACATGTCCGTCGGTCAAGGTCCTGCACATCAAAAGATACACCCTCCATGGGCTCATCAGTCACAAGGATCATAGCAATTTCAATCATGTTTCATCATCAATATTATTAAACATATGCATAAAATCCCTAATACATCAGCTAAAATCTCAAAGATGTTATACCATCCTGCAATACAAGTTTTGGAGAAAGAGACAAGGCGTCTTATTGGGCTAGTGTTCACAGAAGAAGTAAAGTTACCAGAGGAGACCTTATCCAAGCCATGTAAGTGGGTGATGTGGTCAGGGGATGTACAAACATGTGGCTGCGGTGTGGGCTAAAGATGCAAAAAATGTCACCTATGGGTGCCTTTGTAGAAGGCGAGTTGTACCTGTCATGGATGTATTTTTTCCAAGCCCATTCTTGCCTTTTATTCTTCATTCTTTTATTATTTTATCTTTTATTGCCTTTTTTGTTCAAGAGTTAATCATGGGACATTGCCCTGGTGTGGTGACCAGTGGTGACAGTGTTACCCACAAGTATTTTCACAAAAATGACAAGGTTGGCTCGTGATGAGAACCCATTTCCCTTGGTCATGCAACCAAGAGTCATTGCCCTGGCGTGGTGACCAACTAATGGCAATGTCATATTGTTAGATACCCATGGACCTAATAGGTTGGCTCGTGATGAGAGCCCCTATCCTTTGGTTAGACCTTGTTTTATTATTATTTCCAGGTCCCTCTTGTTTCTTGCTGAGAATCTTTTTATTGCTTTCTTGGGGATCCCTGGGCGAAGCATCTCGAGGTTTCTGTTGGAAGATTGGTTGTTGTCATTGATGTCAACCCTAGTCATGGGTTTTGGACCGCAAGATTGATAAAGGTATTTGGACATGAAGGACAATGCACATGCATATACAACACCCATGAATGGATAGTATACATCATGTTGTTTCTGGTGGTATGTGGCACGTCACGTGGACCCTCATGGTTGAGGAGAAATGAATTTTTGAAGATGACAAAGTGAATTGAAGAAGGAATTACATGTAGGCCCTGAAGATACTTAAAGAAAAGAATTACAAAATAAGAAAGTGTCAGGTCAGCCCTAATGTTAAAATGAAGTGACATAAATGGTATAAACAAACATCATTATACATTCATTTTGATACAAGTCAAATTTCAAAGGAAATAAGAAGTAAAGAAGGCCGGATTTCAAGGGAGGATGAAGTCTTTTGGTGATGTGTTCTAAGGTGTTCCGGGTAAAATAGTCATAACTTCTTCATCAAGAATCCAAATGATGTGGGACAAATTTCATTGGAAAGAGTACGGACTGTAGTTTCTTTTATGTGATTTTCAGAATCGGATGTTAAATATTAAGCGCGGGGCATTCTGTACAAGTTCGGTCTCCTGAATAGACCAGAATTGAATAAAGTCTACCATTCTTTCTATAACTTCTTTTTGGGGAGGATTCAAGGAGTGAAACATGGAGAAGTTTTAGAGAATACATTGAGTAATATTATCTACAGGATTAGATTACTCCAAGAATTGAAGAATTGCAGAAATTGAAGAAGTCTCAGGAAGCATTATCAGGTTTTATGTGATGATTGGTTGATGGTGATGATTTAATGTAAAGTTTTATTATCTCTCA